>DVZK01001121.1:0-10099 GCA_018236665.1 Calephelis perditalis
ACAATCCTTGCAAACTTCTGCTACTTCACTGTCTTCAAGTTTTTCACCTTAAATAGATTTATTTAATTACAAAACTACTGTATAATTTACGTTACGCAACGATGAAGGAAAAGATGTACACATATTAGCTATTAACGCCTAAGATGTTAATAGTGCTTTGAAAATTTTAAGACAAGGGTATTTCTTGTATTAGTTAACTGGCTACTCTGTCCATTGAATATCCATTAGATATCAACTTAGCCAAACTTTTTTCAACCTGCTCTACCAAGAGGCAAGAGGGTATGACATTTGGTTGGTTTCATCTATCTTCGCAGCTAGGAACCTTTCTGCTTTCATTGGATGAAATAAAAAGCTTTGAAGAGAAATTCCAACTCCAAAATTACTTAATTATGAAAACTATTCGGTACAGTTCTTGGAATTTTCTTTGAGGCTACTATCAGTACTACAGTAGCTTAACAGTATTACAGTAGTACAGTAATACTACAGTAGTGCGCTCGTTTATGGCTCCAATATCAGAAATATTTGTTACGTTCTTAATTTCTGGAGGCAAGAAGCTTAACCTATAATATAAGTAATTTGTCAAATCCGTATTAGTCTATACGTTTTGTATTTCACATAAACTTATGTTATAATATTTTTAAAAGTTTTTTAGATGTCAGTGCTTACGACCTGGAAAAACATTTTAATGGAAACAAATAATATGAAATGAATGAACGAATGAATACACTTTATTATGCACCAAAATTAAAAAAAATAATACACACTCTTTCACTAATAATATTTAACTTAGGTGCACAAAGCTGTATAATTTCGTATTTTATAATGGATTGTGAAATTAAATGATTTCGAAATGTTTATATTTAAATTCAATCTTGGCTATTGATTGAATATCTAAATTGAGTTGTGTATTGGAGATGCGACGTTTGATCTTTAGATCTACCTGTGTTAAATAATATGGCAGCCAGCCAAATTACAAAACAAATGATGTCTTTCCACTTGGAGCCGAATGAAAGTACTGTTTCTATGTTTACACCATAATGATATAAATAATCTTATGGGTATCCAAGAAGACTAAATAGATTAATAAAAAAAACAAGTATTATAAATTATGGCTGCAATCAGAGACGTCAAACAACATTTAATCTTTCATTAACCGAAACACTCAGAAACGGCAATTAACACTTAATCTACTATCAAAATTTTGTGTAAAAAAACATCAACTTAATATCTGATTGAAAGATAATTGATCTGAATGCAGCCTGCAAGTACTTTTTCTGTTCTTAAATTTTTTTATTTTTTTTATTAGAACAAATTTTCGATTTTTTTATAAGAAAATGTTTTTGAAATCAATTACTGAAGTGTTGAAAAATCATAAACTTAATTCATCTTTTTTTTGTACACTGGATATGCCATCCTGAAACCATATGTCGAGATTCTACTTTACTGATAGTCCTTTAAGAAGTTTAACCATATCAATTAAAAGTTGTCAAATCAAAGAAAACCATATCAATTAAAAGTTGTGTATTAATCTTTAAGGTAAGTTTACTGACACAAATATGCACCATAATATCTTTATGACAGAAAGTGGTAACAAATGTACAGAAAACTCTATTTTATAGTCTATTTAGTAGTCTTCTCTTAACTCTATTTAGTAGTCACAGTTGCCTTTTACTGCACTTTATAAGCCACAAATCGCTTTTCACGCAACGATGTTGATAGATCGTTTAAACAGATAGGAATAGGTTTAAAATGAAGGCAAAACATCTAAGCATAGATACATGACTTACCTAACGCAAGTAGTGTGTGTGTAAGTTCGGCACCAAGCATCAAACCGTTCTCGTTCTTGTCGTATAATTTCAAACATTCAAGGAAATCTTCATAACAGCCTTGGTCTTTGTCTTTCTTTACTTGGCTGTAGATGGGAAGGAACTCTTCGAGCTGTAAAAATTACAACATATTTTAATCATTTCGAACGTTTATAGTCTTATTTTAACACAAATATAAAGTTTCTTTCTCTAAACAAATTATATACAAAAAGAATATAGAGGCTGATGTAAATTAAAGCCTTATTTTGCATCTGTTATAATGGATTTCCGCAAAGTAACACCTGATTCAATAAAATATAGAGAGGCATTTAAAAGACAGTTTTCTTTAAAATCCTTAAAATCCAGACATAGCTTCAATAGTATGTTAGATTAACCTTTATAATCATTAAGTTGCCTTTAATATAAACAAACTATGACATAATAATCATGTCTTCAATCGTTATAAACGTCAATTTAAAAAGTAACGATATTAAAATAATGCGTAATAACTAACAGATCGTGGCAAAGACATAATAACATTATCTTCTATTTACTAATTTACTATAATGTACTACATAACAATAAACCAACAGACTAGTTAAACAAGTAACGATAGAGTAGTTGCTTAAATATTTACTCTTACTATGCTATACGAACAAAACGTATATCTTTGTAAACTGGATTATTTATTCACACACTATGTTATTGAACTAATTAGTAAATTCTGTGATATTATAGCTTTTTAGTTAGCTACTTCTTAGCTTTTAATGAAAATCCAAATAGGACATCACTATTTGTAATGCAAGTACAATAATATATTCTGCGAATTCTTCTGCGAATATTCTATAGTCAAAAGCTTTTATAATCACAGGCTGTACTAAAACATTTTAGATGATTTTACCGTTAGCATTTTTTCGCCCTTCTTCTTGGTGCCGCCTAATTTTTCAATGGTAGCCAGTGTGGGGTTTGAGTTGAGGGCTCTCAAGATATCGCCCAGGTTGAAGGCATCCACTTTACCGCTGCCATCCATATCATAAATGGAGAAAGCGAAGGATGCCCCTATTGAAAAAAAAATAATTTAATTATACAGACAACCACAGGGTTGAGATAACTTAATTCATACTAAATTTAACTACAGCACTTTCACAGCAAATGGAGAAATCAAAGGATGCCCTTGTTGAAAAAAAATATTCAGTTATCTGTGGTTAAGATAATTTCGTTCACACTAGATTTAATTCTAACACTTTCATTCAATAAGTAACTCGTGCTCGAACAAAAATTTTTGACAAAATTGTTTATAAAATATAAGAAAATTGTTGTTAAATGTTTCAATTATTTGCTGATGGCTAAAACTTTTGTATTCACTTATTTTATTTACATTTTATAATATGTATATTTAAAGTTAAACACACCAGTCTCAACTTAAAACGTAGAGCCTTTGCCATTTGGAAATTTGATTTCAATCTACTAGTTGTAAAATATAATTTATTAAACAATATTAAACTAAGAAGTTATTGTAATCTACAAAATTTAATAATTAAATCAATCATTATTAATTCATTACTAAATAGCTAAACTTTGAAGATATATTTTTACTAAATGACATGAATCAATCAAATACTAGGATAATATCGCAGAACGTTTTAGTTTAGGAATGTCGTGGGCGGGCGTGGGAGGAAAATTTTCTTTCTACAACAGATGTGTTGAATATAGAACCGTTGAATCATATTCTAATTATATCACATTGTAGCTCTGTCCCATTTCAAGTTATTGTTAACTTTTATCTTAAGCCTGAACCAAAATTTCAATAACTGCATTCGATACAATTTTAATTAAATATAAACAAGTATAAAATTAAAAAAATTTCAAAATAAATTTTGTTGATTCAAAAATAATTGTGTATTATCTCAATTGCCAATTAACTTGACCTTGATAAATATATTATTGAAGTCATCATATGATTTATTGGTAACCGATTTCAGGTCGATAATTGGTAACGCGCGGTCAGTGAAACCCGAGTGGAGTTTCTCCGTTTGGGCGGGCGGGCGGCGAAGTTAGATCACGTGACGCAATGAGTTAAATTTGGAACACAGCGCTCGCGCAGCTTCGATATGCCATTACAGACCGTATCGCTTAGCAACGACAACCATTTATGAGAAAACTGCTATACATAGAATCCTCATAACTGAATTACTATCACACATTCTATTACATCTATATCTATACTAATAAAAAGAGGAAAGATTTGATTTTTTGTTTGTTTGTTTAAGGTGAAAAGACTCCGAAACTACGGGACCGATTTCCAAAATTCTTTAGAATGCTACATTATCCCTGAGTGACATAGGCTTTGTTTCGTCAAAATCGATGCAGTAGGAGAAAAGTTACGCAGGCGAAGCTGCGTGAAACTTCTAGTTCATAATAATAGTTCAGTTCATAGTAAACTAGTTTCATTATAAATAATTAAACATACACGATTAAAAAATGTTAAATACACAGTTGAACCAGGAGTAAACGATAACGACTATATTATTACTTTTATTGATTATGTTATATTTATTTTAATATTAGGGATACAAAAAATACTCACTTTCAACGTCGTTCTTGCTGAGGTCGCTCTGAAAATGAGCAAAAAATATTTCGTTATAACCATATTATAATAATCGTGTAATGTTAGTTTTGTGTACTGAGTCACGACACTGTGGAAATTCGAGTTTTTCCAATAACCTGAAATTTCTATTCACTTATCACGACACTATATTAACTTTTGGAAATTCTCGCGAAATTCCGGTCTGCGGAAAATCTTCACGAGATTGTGGAAACGAATTGTAATTCACTATGAATTTTTCCGTGTTGACACTGAACCGCTTTCACAATTTCACTTGGTAACTCACCATTTTGTGTGTTGGTTCCTTCCCGGTCTTCACTGGCAGACGTTCAGACAAGAAGTGGGGCTCGTACACTTTCCGTCGGACTGTTTTAGCGGACTGAGATGGCGCTCACGTATGGATATTCGAGAATTGGCCCAGGAATCTGAGTCTGTTCTATTTTCAGTGGCGTTGAACCATTCCGACTGCGTTCTTAAACGTATAAAAACCTGAGCGAGAGTGAGACCGGAACATTTTTTATCTTATTACACGGTAGACGGTGAACGCTAGTCATAGGAGTAAATGTAAAATAGATAACTATTTGTGTATCTGATACATATTCATACGATCGGAATTTAATAGACGAAAAGCAATGTAGGTGTGAAGGTGGCTTAATAATTAATAAAGTTACAAATGTATAAGAATACAGTGATTTGTATTTTATCCGACTTTGAAAAAAAATGTGTTTTTATGGTAGACAGGGTTAAAATTAATTATAATTTTAAAATGTTTGATAATAAATAACTAAACCAGTTATAAATGTTAATAATTGGTTTAATGTGAGGCGTATTTGCACACCAAAAGCTTGTTTGCCTTCCAATGTCATAAAAAAAATGATGAAGGTCCAGAAGAGTTGAAGCGTTTTGATATGTTAATGTATGTAATAAATAAATATATAATAAACGTAAAAAAAAATATCTTAACGCCCATATCTCCGAAGAGGTAGACAGAGGCACAACCAGGGCACCCACGACTAGCCGAAGACACTAAGTCCCACAATGTGATAGGTGGCAAGCCTATCGCCAATCGGGCACATATCCAATCACGAACAACGTTTTTTTATCAGGAAATTTGAAAAACCTTACTTTCTTTTTTGTTGACCGACCCGGGATTCGAACCCGGGACCTCTTGCAGTCAAGTCCAACAACTGAACCGCTAGACCACAGAGGCGACATAAAAGTAAATGTGATATTTTTTTATTAGACCACCACCTTACTGGAGGGGTCAGTGTAGGTACACGCCTAACTCAAGCGACTTACCGAGACGCTAGGATTTGATTCCCGACAGTGCAAACATTTGTGTCATTAACATTTATACGTCTGCATTTCTGGGTCTGGGTAATTAATAAACTTATTGTGGTATATATAAAAGTATTTCTGTGTATTCGTGTCGTTGGCTAGCGCCCATGACAAAAGCATATAATTTGCTGACTTTGGTTCAAGTAGTATAACTTGACCAGGAATGTTTATTTATGTACTACATTGCATTTATTTTATTTTTTTATTACATTGCAAAGGATGAAATTCCAAGAACACATGGTTAGGTCCAAAGTAACCGGCGTGTTTGTGTGAAAAGAGTAACGAATGTGGTTGAAGTAGGCAGGTCTTCTCTAGGGACTTGATGTGAATATGTATATGTAGGTGATATATAGGTACATATGTATTAACTCTTAATAAATTCTAAGTACAGAATGTGATTTTTCGAAGCTTGATTAACCGAAATGTGCGATTATTCTACAAGTAATTATCAATAAAAAAATTTAAAAATAAAAAAGGGGAAAAAATATGAATAGTATCTGCACATTTCATTTAATCAAGTTTCAAAAAATCACATTGTACAACAAAAAAATATTCAAAGGAATTGCTCAGTTCAAATGGCCATGAAACATGAATAAAAATAATCTTAATGACCAAATAACATCGTAAAAAGGCCCATAAATTAAATTCAATAATAGTAGAGTATTAAATTATGCGCTTCGGCTTTATTCGTCAAGCTTCGGATATCTGAACGTATTTTAAGGATATCTCAAGCAACTCTATATTATATAATTAATCTTTTCGCTTAAATTTAGATTAGGTCAGCCAATTTAAAGATAAAAGAATAAAGTGTAAAAAGAGTAAAAAGCGTAAAGCCAAAGCGCATAATTTAAATAGTAGTACTGTAGATAACTCTGATATTTAGTTACTGAACTAGCTCCATCCGCGTCTTCGTTCTCGTAGAATTGAACAACAAAGTAATACAACAATATAATTTTAGAATTTAGATTTTTTTCTAAAATAAATTTAGCCTAAGTTTCTCCTTTTTACATCAGTTAGCCGCCAGGGAAAATCCCGTCAATGCCGGTCTAGCCGTTTCAGAGATAAGACAGACAAAATTATAAAAAATGATATTTTGGTATTTGTATCATAAGTATATACATATACATGTAACAGGAAGTGTTATTATTTTCATGATATTGGAAGTCAAACAAGCAGACGGATTTCCTGATAAGAAATTAATGACGTCTAGAGACACCAAAGGTGGCTATGATGCGCTACCAACTAGAGGCCAGGATGTCACGTCAGTAGTAAGCGCTGAAGTTATGGCGGCAGGAATAGATAATGCGGTGGTACCAAACCGGCGAATCGCTGCAAAACTCTACCACCTAGTAAATTTAATATACAAATGGGTAATTTTCATATTACAAACAGACATTTAATTTTATTAATATTTATAGTTGTTATGTCATATAAAGAAAGCCTTGTTCCAAGGATGTTTTCATACATTACAATGTATGAACATACCAATACCTATAGACATAAAATGTATAGAGAATTTTGAAAGAGATTTATTTCGAACTGTAAAAGGTTTTCAGGAGCAACAAAACGAAAACAAGGCTATTGAACGCCGCCACTTCGATAAAGATTTCCACTTGTTTTAAAAAAGGATGCTAGGTCTCCTATAAACGATATTTCATCATTCTAAGAAATAATCATGCATAAATGTATATAGGTAATGCAAGATTTTTGTCTATAACGTGATTGAAAAAGATGTATTTTAATAGGGAGAAGAATTGACGGTCTAGCAGAAAATATTTGTGGAAGACTTCCAGAAAAAGCACAGCTTTTGCTCTACCGTTCGTATAGTAGGTATTTTATTATAAACTAGAAGAAATCGATCTATCGCCATATTGGTCCAAGTCCGTTGAATATGGTGAAAGTAGTACAAGTGCTGTGTAGCAACTTGCCCGGGTGGGGATTTCAAACCTTGCCTAATCCTGCCGTCATATTGACTGTTATGTTCCGGTCCAAAGGGCAGGGCATCCAGCAGCCGTGCACAATAGGACTAGCGTGTACAGCGCAGCAACGCACCTGTAACATCTATAGTAGGTATTTTTAGGCCACCGTTATTTGTTACTATCAAGAGTGCTATGTGCTTGTTCACTAAACTAGACTAAACTAAAATTTAAAATAAAGACGATTTTTTTCAAAACGTATTTATTAAATATGATAATCGTTATAAAAACATTTCAATTTCATCCCTCGGCATTGAAATTTGCTTCCCCATAATGCTTCCAACGTGAAGAACTGACGAACGCCTCATTGACAGTGTTGAACTTCCAAATAACATTGTGGTTCGGAGATGGTGTCCTAAGATGCCGATGGTCCAGTAGACTTGCAGCACGACGTCTAGCATCCGGAGACAGTGGACACATACCTCGAACTTGATCTGCTACTTTAGATACCTTTAAATATATGTAATAAGCTAAATGTTGCCCGCGACTCCTCTCGCATGCGAATATTATTGAACCCTCCCAATTATAGACACCATAGATATTATAGATGCATCGCTGTCTTTTGGCCGAGCTATTAGGGCAATTGTGTAATTCTCCCGGCTACCTTACCCTACAAACTGGAAAAAGAGACTGTCATTATAACGGCAGGAATAGGTAAAATGATGGATCCCTACCCAGGCAAGTCATTGCACAGCACTTGACTACCAGTCGCCTTTTTGATATGCTATTGAAAGGTAAACAAGCAGGCGGATTTCCTGGTGGTAAAAAATTCACACCGCCTAGAGAAACCAAAAATTGTTATAGTGCGTTGCCAACCTGATGCCGGGATGTAAGGACCGGACCATGGCAAGCACTGACAGTTTGGCGGTAATGACCCATATAGCTTTCGCTCGAGTCTTACGAGCTGTCTGGCAAGAAGCAGTTGGTCTACTTACACGGACGATATTGATCGTCGTTGATGGACATTGGTTTTGTTGTTTGAAATTGAATAAAGAAGCAGTTCTCATGAAAAATCCACCTTATACTTCCTTTCTGGCTTACGTCTCCACCACCAGCTTCGTAGACACGAGAGAAGTCTTTGGCCGTGCAAGCGGCAACGACGAGCAAGCTTACTTTTACGAGAACCAACGCCTGATGTGGACACTCCTGATGTCGTCGCATTTGCTTTGTGGTCCTGCAATCAAAGAATTAAATAGACATCATCCTTCCTGATGTTTAGAAAGTAAATGTAAATTTTTTACATTTGGACGCGAAAACTACCTAACCAAACCAATTAAACTTTGTGTACATATACTTAGAGGTATTGAAAGTAACATATTAGAAGTGAGATACTTTTTAATGACGTAAACGCGAGAGAAGCCTCCAGTAAAAACTAGCTACAGTAGTACTATTTAAATTCGTCAAGCTTCGGAAATCCGAATGTATTTTAAATATATATAAGATAAGATATATTTAAGATATCTATATAGAGTTATTATTACATAAATCATTTCGCTTAAATTTATATTAGGTCAGCCAATTTAGAAAGTGTAAAGCCGAAACGCATAATTTAAATAATAGTTCTGAACATACAGTTTTGCCTCCCGACTCCCAAATTACTCTATTACACGTGTACAGTTTTAGTCACCGCGATAACAAGTGAAGAGTTTCTCACATTATATCAGGTGCCTATTCCTGTCGCTATTATTTCAATATATATTTCAGTTTTGTTCCCTGGTGGATGATAAGCATTAAGGACAAAAATTGCGATCGCATGCAAATCCTAAGATATGAATTTATATCACTATTAGATAGCGTTATATACATATCGCAACATCTCTGGTATCTATAGCCAACGGTTGTTTCTCACTATCAGGAGAGCTGTCTGCTATAGTCTTAAAATGGACTTAGGTATGTGTCTTAGCCGTGTTTAGTTATAGTCGGATTTCTTACAAAAAAAACAAGTAAAACAAATTATTTTTCTACCTGTTACTTACTATAATACGAAAAGGCTCTAGAATATTCGCAGGTCAAATTTTATAATGAGTTTAATTTAATTATTTAACTCAGAGTTAGTTTCTAATAGAGGGTGGGCTACCCGTGTTAGTGGTTAATGAGGGTTGGGGTAGAATAATTAATTAATAACCAAGCAAAGCTAGTGCTAATTATAAATACATACGATCTTAGTATCATATTCTATAACATTTTCACTGGTGATGCCTTCAACTTTCAATTCTATGTCTTGCAGAGACGCTCCTTTGGGATCTTGTAAAACCGGTTCCTCATCAGAATATTGTTCATAATCACCTACGTATATTATATTATTAGCATATGTAGGTATAGTATTACTTTTTAAACTACGCACTTCAGCTTTACACTTTTTACTCTTTTTACAC
>DVZK01001122.1:0-10094 GCA_018236665.1 Calephelis perditalis
TAAGTAATGGTAAAAGAAATTTTGAAATCGGTCTAGTAGTTTTTGAGCCTATTCAATACAAACATACAAAAATACAAAGGTTTCCTCTTCATAATATTAGTACAGATTGTCACTTGTCAGTAAGATATTATCCTTTATGGGTTTATTCAAATCATAACTTTCGGAGAAAACTGATTTAGAGAGCTATTTTTGTGCTTTGATTGTCTAACTTAAAATGACGCGCCCCATCATCCCATTCACGCACACGAAATAAATTTGTAGAATACACCCAATACATATAAAACACTTTTGTCATTGGACATTCAGTTTCCCGTTACATTTAAAGGAATTTCTCTAAAACTTTTTTTTCTTATTTATTAGGATTTATTTTTAAACTAGTGTATAAAATGTCCGAGCGTGAAACAGAGTAGACGTCTTGTGCCGTACAATACGATGGCATTTCCATAAACAAAGAGCATTGCAGGTATTAGCATAGGACAGTTGGCCGATCTTTACGATTAAAGATTTTTATTTTCGAAAAAAAATGACACACGTAGAGTTAAGATGTTACTAATATTAGCACTATTACATCTATTAGAAACTATTTAAGGAGTGAGCGCGTCATAACAGCTTAGGTTTCAACTACGAACTAAAAATACCGACTAGGATTACTTAAATTACTCAAAAAATACATTTAAATGTTTTACATTTAAGTCACATTGCTAGATACGAGTAAGTACTATAAACTCTAGAAGTATTGGTGACTAATAAGTTACCCTTATTCAGTCTATCAAAATCAAGTGTCACAATCCTCATTTACGAATTTTGGTCACAATACTTATAATACATAATATTGCGGATATTGAAATGTTAATAATTACATTTACTACCAAATGTGGGTGTAATCTTTATAAAAAAACATGAGTTGTATGACTAAAACTCGTAAATGGACATTGTCATATTACAGTACAAAATATAATTTTTATACACTCTCCACAAAATACATATACTTTAGTAGATTATCCCCACATTTTATTGTTAATGTTCAAATGAACCTCTCTACCAAATGTGTAGATAAAATTTATATATTTTATTATGTGTTGTGACCAAAACTGGTAAATGGACATCGCGACACTTGATTCTAAAACTTATATATTTAAATTTAGGTTATAAATACACGACATATTCTGCAAACATATTACAAATATATTAATACATATATCCAAATGGCTCTCTGAAAATATTAAATAACAAAAACCATTTTCTTACTACCTTAAATGACTTTTTTAATTAACAACCTTTCAGGGCTCTCAATAATTTTGACTGGTTCTTTTTCCTTTTCTGCCGCCTTTGGTACTTCACGAGCGCCCAACCGCTCTCGGATTGGTCTTTTGGGAAGGTTTAGTTCAATTTGGGGCAGAGTTTCAGGTTCTGTTTGGGATTCGATTGGTGGATTTATCGATACAGGAGTTGGAATGGTGTTTGATTTTAAAGGAGGCGTAATAGGTGTTGGCTGTGATATTTCCTGTAAAAATAAAACATCACATTCATAATTTGGAAAGGGAAAGTAATTCTATACTAGCGGCACTCTATGATGGTCTGTTTGGCGTTTGTATTATTTACGAAAAAATTACATTTTCGTTTTATTGAAACTTTGGTAATCCATATTAGTCACAAACACGAAAATTAGTAAAACCGCATTTCGTTATATTTTTCTTGATAATAAATTGACATTCATGTCACTATTTTAATGTGTCAAACTAGGCGTCACAGTGTGCCGCTAGTATAACGATTCATAATTCAAGTAGGGTAGATTTAATAGATCCTATTAGACATATGTCAATCTTAGTAAATATGTGTAAAGTTAGGGAGGTAAATAGCATTATAATAATGATAAATATTTCTGGACAATTTACACAAATTGAATCTAGCCCCTAAGTAAGCAAATTATATGCTTAAGTTTTAGATGTTAGTCAACGATTCTAATCAAAATAAAAAAAATAGAAATACATAAATAGATACCAGAATAAATTTATTAAAAAACACCCAGACCCAGAAATGCAGACATTTAAATGTTCATCACACACATGTCTGCCCCCGTTGAGAATAAAACCCGAGCCTTGCATTTGGTCATTGTACTTAGGTGTAGGCCACTGGACTGGATGTTGATTTTATTGCAAATAATATTTTGTATTTTTAAATAAAATGGTTAAGCAAATGTAACAAGCTTTTTACAAGGACATATTGTAATTACAAAGTTATGGTGTCGAATTCAGATGAAGAGTCAAATGTAATCTATTATAATATTAACCCCACTTAACTACTGTTTTTATAATATTCTTGGCCATAGCAGTATGGGTTATCATCGCACACTGATGGGTGCTATTACATGTTAAAGTGAGTAAGGATAGTAAGCCTTATGGGTAAGTTAACATATCCTATGGTCTACTGGTTTGGACTATTGGATATGTTAACACCAATAACAATCAGGGGCAACACAAAATAAGATGTGATACCTATTCAATGTTGGATATAATTAAAATCACAGATTTATTACTACAATTTAACCACGTTTTGGTACAGGTTTCCCGTGTAGAATAGACAATTTTTCTTTCTACCAGACAGCTCGTAAGAAGTGACCAAAGGATAAATTTGTCATTACCAACACGACTGGTGGCAAAATGTCATGCTATATCTCGTCAGAGTAGGGATTCACCACCTTACCTATTCCTGGCGCCATAATGAGAGTGTCATGTAACGGTCCGGAGTTAGGGTACAAGGTAGACTTACTTGCACAAATAGCTTAAAACCTTAGCATAAGACAACGACGCGTCATCAAACATACAACATTTAATGTGTGTACCTACTAGCCACAATCATCTCTTAACCATCACGAGAGCCGTGTAAAAAAGCAAACACTATTTGATAAAAAAAAATCATTTCAAATTTTAAAAAAACGCTATTTTCATTTAATTTCATACATCAACAAAAAAGCTACGACAGAATTGTTACATATCTTACTTGTAAAACATCTTCAGCGAAATCATTCATAAGTTCCTCTGCCTCTGTTCTTATATTTAAAAAGTCTTCATCATCTGACATTGAATCTAACTGCTCTGCCAGTTTTTGTTTCAAGCCTTGAATTTTTGCTTCTATCTGGCTCATTTCGTTTATTTGATCCTGTTTTGAATTAGCACTAATTTTATTTTCTATATTTCCATCTTGATTTTCATTATCCTCGCTTTGAGAAGGTATTGTAGCCGGGTCTATTATGGGTACCATTGGTCTTTTCACTTCTTGGATTACTACTTTCACATCTTCCGTTTTTGTATCATCTTTATATGGTTCAAGCATAACTCCATGATTTTTTAAAATTTGCCCAGCAAACACATCAGTGATAGAAGGTTCTGGTTCCTTTTCCATGTTCATTAACAATGGTGGAATGTTTGGACGTATCATTTCATGGTGTTTACTTTTTTTCTTTTTATGTGATTTCTTTTCCTCTTTTTTTCTAGCTTTTTCTTTTTCTTTGTCTTTTTTCTTTGATTTTTTACCACTGTCACTTTTCTTTGATTTTTCTTTCTTTTCTTTCATCTTACCTTCCTTCAGAGATTTATCCTTGTTCTTTTCTAAATCAGCTTCTGAAAACAAAATAAACATGTTTAATGACAAAATAAGCCTTATAGTCATGAGGACCATTTTTCTGTTCAATTTATATTTTATACTAGTTGACCTGATAAACCTTGTCCTGTCTAACCTTTTAATATTGAATTCTTAGATACAACATTTTTTTTCCTTATTATGATCTTTACTTCATATCTTCTCTTGTCAATTAAATACACAACAAGAAAAGGATAAGCAAAACAGATCCTCCCGTTCACACATGATCAGATTCTAGGCCAATAGATTTATATTAATATGTTTTATATTATTATTAAAAACAAGAGTGTTTACTATAAAATTTTATATGACCATTTCAGAAATAATTACCAATTTATGATTTGATCCTATAAATATTTTTTTTCCTTAGATGTAAAATATTAGGGTTCAGAACAGAAATGAAAACTGTGTATATTCATTTATGTAACAGACGTTTTTTTTGTTTCTTGATAGTTAACATTGCTTTTAGTTAATAAGTATAATAACAAAATAAAAAATACATCCCTGGACAAATTACACAAACAGTTCTAACCCTAAGCAAATCATATGCTTGTTTCATGAGTGTTAGTCAACCATATTAAATGATAGAAATGCTTAAAAAATATCAGTAAATCACTACATAGTATAAAACAAAGTCACGTTATGTGTCTCTATGTCCCTTTGTACGCTTAAATCATTCGAATTACGCAACGGATCTTAATGCGGTTTTTTAATAAGTTTAACGAGGAAGGTTTATATATGTATATTTTATACCCATGCGAAGCCGGAGCAGACCGCTAGTAATAAATATAATAAACACCTAAATACAGACAGCTATGTTCATCACACAAATGCCTGTCCATCAGGAACCAAATCCAAGCCTTGCACTTGAGGAGTGTATGCTAACCCCTCACCCAATGAGGCGGATTAGGATAATATAAATTACATCAAGAAAAATGATAACATTGTTAATAAGAGAGAATTAAATTCCTGTGACACTACTGACCGATGAGTAGTGTTACGGGAAATGCAAATTTGCCCACAGAGTGCTGTGGAAAGAAAAAATACCCGTGACACTTCTAGTAGTGCCAAGGGAAACAAACTGAAACCTCCGCTATAGAGGTAATTGAACTTTTTCTACCATTAATACTCACTTAGTGGAGCTGTGACAGTCACTTCTTGTAACTTCTTTAACACTTGATGAAGCCAATTCACAAACATCTCTGTATTGTCACCAAGAAACAGTTGAAGATCATCCTCCATTTGTGTTCTAGTTCTTTTATTGGCTACCATCACCATTACATAGTCTGGGAGCTCATCATCTATAAATATTTAAAAAAAATAAGTTACTATGCCAATGGCATACGTTATAATGCCAATATCATAACTATTACTGGCGTGGATTTAATAATACCTTTTAGTTTGCTGAGTGTAAGATTTTGAATATAGTAACTGTACTATCGCGTTTGTGTATTACAAATCGGCGCCTATAGCTAACGCAAATGTGGTAGTAAAGTAAATTCGCACGCTAGCTTGACAAAACTGAATCCTAATAAATTCGGCTTCCCTTCATGGGTTAGACAGAGTCGCACTTTGCTACTTTATTTAAAATAAAAATAAAAAGTATCTTCATGCGCATGTGCTCGGAGAGATAGGCACAGGCACAAGCAGGGCACCCACTAGTAGCCGAAGTACTAATCGCCAATCGGGCACATATCCAATCCCCGGCAATGTGATTGTTATTAGAAAATTGAAAACATACATTTTCTAATTTATTGGATGCTTGACCCGGGGATCGAACCCTAAGAAGTAAAGTTAAGTCCAACACTAGACTGCAAGACCAATGAGGCGACTTTTTTAAAATATCCTATTAAAAATTTGTTTTATATCTAGGTGAAAATACCAAACCACAAAAAAGTTATTGATTAAGTATCTATCATTCCAATTATTAAGAGACCTTCAGAAAAGCTTCCTCATGATATAATATTCATGAACGAAAGTCATTATACACAAGGTTACTGGTTTTATTGATTTCTATAGAAAACTAACAGAGTAAAATGCTGCATTAAATAGAATAGAATTAGCTAACTTATTACTTTCCAATATTTAGCTTTACAAAAAAGCAGCAACAATTTTAGTTATCTAACATTGTATACGAGACGTCCTAACTAAGAGGAGTATAGTATACAAAGTATACAAATAGGTATGGCAGAGGTACAACCCGGGCAACCATGTTCCAGAACTTCATGATGAATAATGTGGAACTTAAATCCTGTCAAACTGATGAGTCAGCAGAATGCATTATAACACCTAGTTCAATTGTTAAACAAGCCTCACAGCTCTAAATTATTTTTAAAATTTCAGTATTACTGAATTAGTAGTACTACTGCTGTACTGTATTACTGAAAGTAGTTTAGAGCTTACCTAACTTTTAAATTATTAATTCACTAACTACCAAACTAATTTTTTTGTAAAACTTCAAAATGTCATTTTCAAAAATTATGAGCTGACCTATCTAAATATTTTTTTCTTCTAAAAACTACCTAAATATTTAACTGCTAATAGCTATGAGTAATATTAGGTGCTTGGAGGATTTAGGTCTCCCTTGATTAGATTCTACACCTTACCTATTCTCGACATTCAGTTTTCACCACTGTCACATTCCAGTGCAGTTGTCACATAATAGGCTTAACAAACCAATCACAGATTGGAAATGCACCAGTGATACCTTTATGCAGTAAAAAATCCAACTCATTATTTGTCCAACAATAACAAAAAAAAGAGTAGTTTCTACAGTTTCATTTTTTTTTATTTTGAATTATATTACAATTACATAGGTACATAAATAATAACTTGATGTTGTTTGAACATCAAGAACTTGTTTGATATATTATTATAATTAGTTCTGCATTAGTTAAGTAGTACGTACTTACAATTAGTACATATATGTAGTTACTAACAATTGATATGTTTTTGTTTTTACAACTAAAGTTTTTTGCCAAATAATATTACTTACCAACATAGCAACCCAATTCTGTTAGCTTTGCCTTGATGGCAGACTGAAAAAGTAAAAAAAAAAATAATTAAATAAATGAAAATGTTTATAACTTCACCATTTTATTAACAATAATGTCTAATAAAAAATTGTAACTGTTTTGTAAATAAAGGTTTTAAATATCCTTTTTATCATACTAAAGTAAGTAGGATATTTAACACCCTTTACATACTAAAAAGTATTATAAAGGGGCCAGATATCTATCTGCCCCTGGCAGATGCATTACCCCATTAAGGTGCAAATTACTACGGTTACACCTGTTTGCCAGAATTTCATTTGCCATAATTTAATCTGCTATAATGGTCAACAGACATACTTAATATTGTTTCTCGTAATTTCATATGTCATACTAATTGTTTACTATGTTAGTGACATGCTAGAAACTTTGTTTCCCATAAAGTCAATTTCAATAATATCATTTGCTAGCATGATTGTAAGCTGTAGTATCACAAGCCATAACATCATTTACCGTCAAAATAACTTCTAGAAAAAGAACATAAATACGTTTTATACTAAAAGATTAACAGATTTAGGTATGGTTTGGTTTGGTTAGGTTAGAACAGGGGTGGGCAAATTACGGCCCCGCGGGCCGGATCCGGCCCTTCAGAGGTTTTAATCCGGCCGGCCGAGGGTTTTTTTTTTTGGAAAAAATATGATCCTTTTAAAAAAACGGTCGAAATGTTAAAAGACTGTTGAAATTTGAACAATTAAAATACCAAATTCATACTCAAAACAACATATTATATTCCGTATTTTATATGTTAAGACTTCATAATTAAATAGATTTTATTTTAGTAAAGGAATGTAAAATAAAAAAAATTGCCTTATGTTATCTTGATACAATGTTTTATAATCGTAATATTTACTGCTATTGTTAGGTGTTTTAATAAACGGGCCCGCCTTAAGATTTATTACAATTTACTGGCCCGCCACTAGATTTTTTTTAACTTACCGGCCCGCGGTCAAAAGAATTTGCCCACCCCTGGGTTAGAAAATAAAAGACAATGCACGAGCCGAGCGAGTAAAGCAGTTTCATGAAATTTGACACACACATAGAGAGTAACTTGGATTAACGGATAGGATAGTTTTTATCCTGAAGAAACGATTGTGTGGGACCCTTAACCATGCGGGCAATGCCGCGAGCAACAGCTAGTATTTTATAATACTATTAGTTGCATCACTATATTTTGAAATATTACAAAATATTGTAACCCTTGTCATGTGTTAAACATTCAATTTTTGTATCGAAGACTAATGATATCAGTCATATATCAGCGTAGGTTTGGTGAAATAAGATGATGTTTTTTTTTAAAATCAAAATATCCTCTATAATTCCTTTAAAGCCTTTGTCTCTTTTTTCACTAATATTGTAAAATACAAGTTTATTTTATACTATTTTTCCCAGTTTCTTTAGCCAATTGTTGTCAAAGGGTGTAAGGGTTTTACAAATTTAACTTGTCCATATATATGTCACAAACATTTCATTCCTGAAATATGGGGACTACAAATTAATAATGTACTTCATAAACTGAATATCTTTTTATATTTACACAAAAAGGGAGGATACTCTGTAAATGTAACTATTTTTATCAGACCTATATTATAATATGTGAGGTTTCAATAGATATATTCGAATATGACATTGATATTACTAAAACCATTTTCTCCCAACATCAATCTTTTGGCAGATACCTCCAAAGAGGTAAAATATGTGTTCTAGCTTTCTCCTCTAACTTTTACAATAACTGACTATAAACCAAGTTGAACCTTCGAGTACTTTAATACATTAATAAGAAGGTAAGAGCATACAAATAAAAAAAATATAGCTACAGCCTTCTCTTTGAAAAAACTTAGTGAAAGTTGTTTGGCACAAGATGCAGTCTGCTCTGTCATATTGTCAAATATCATAAAGATGAATTTGTCATTTATGTACAAATACTAAAATAAAGTTGTTTTGTGACATTTACTCAAATATTACATGCTGCTCTAATTTTTTTTTGAGATATAGTACATCTGTAATCTGTGTTTGCTATTATGGAACCCTTCTAAAGCCAGTCTGAGTAACATGTAGCCAATTTATTTTATCTTACTTTGGGACTTACACCTAGATACTTGCTTTGTGATGAAACTTAGCATAGGTATTTTATGACATGCAAGGGTACCGCTAGTTTTCATAACAGTTCAAAAGCTATTACTAGAAGAGCTGAATTGCTAGCCAAGAAAATAGCATAGCAGATATGGAAATAACATTAGAAACTTTCACAATACTTATGATTACTTTATACACTTATTTACATTCAACAACAAAATTTGTAAGATGCTAAGCCTGTGTTAACAATTTGGTAGTGATTATTGTGAAATCTAATGCTACATTTTTACGAATGAAAATGTTTATACACTTACTCGCATTTTCTGCCCAATTTCACTGCCAACAACATCCATTGTTGAATAGTTGTCGCTGCTTTTCAATAAAATATAATTATATCTTCAATTACAATCCGCGTCGGCGTACAGGTTTACACAATATCTACACAAGATACATATTTGATATTCCACATAAGTAAATAAACTGCTTCACAGAGATTTTATACCACGACAACATCTTTCATATTTAATAAAATTTAACGATAGTTTTTTTTTGGATTTCTTCAATTTAGGATCATCCAATTTTCATTAACTATCACTTTATTGACATTTGTGATTTGACATAATACGACAAATGTCTAAATGACAACATGTCAGAAGATAAACACCTTCTCCTTTTTCCTTATTTTTGGCAATTTTTGATGTATATGTTATCAATGCGAACGGCCCCAGAATGGGGCAAATTAACTTAAAAAAAATAAAAAAGAAGGTTTTTATGCCAGAAATCTATTGCTTAAAGTATTAAATATTATGCGTGATTTCACTTCCAGGAGTCACTGCATTTTTTACAAATAAACCAAATGCCCAAAATACATGAAGTTAATTTGCAGCTGTTCCTGTTCTGAACAGTATGGAATTTTTATATTTTCATTGTGTTAATAAATCCTTATATTTTTGATTTTCAACGATAAAATGTATTGTAAATATGTATTTATTTATTTTTATTATTTTTTATGTTTCTTTGTGGATTGATCTCAAATTTTTCGACTAAAAGGCTGATTGTTGTTAAATTTCGTAGAATATAAATAAAGTCGATTATCAAATTTACGGTTTTTATTTTCATACATCATGTAACACAAAGTAATGAAATGCTGGTATATTTCCATTAAATAATATCCTACGCTTAGAAATATACTTTAAACATGTTGGGTGGCCACAACACCCCGCGAGTGCTCAGGGGGCTGAAAATCGCGCGAGTGACCAAGGGTTAATTATTTCTTCATTAGTCACTTGTCTTCCGTATTAATTATTCTTATACAGTCATTGGTCACTATTT
>DVZK01001123.1:0-10093 GCA_018236665.1 Calephelis perditalis
AAATAAGTAACGAGATTTGATTTGGATACCAAAATGTTCAAGGTAAAGAATTTAATATTTAATGGTTTTCATTAGGTACACGGATTTAAATGCTTATTGCAATCATTAGAGAACTTCAATTCCAATTTTCTATTTCTGTACAAACGTTTTTGTATTTTTTTTTCAAAAGATTTGTAAACAAATTATTGCTTAATTAAAAAAGATTCAAGAGAGAATTCTAGAGATTTGCATGATACGATACACATCATTTACACACACGTCCCCTACGAGGTAGCCTGCCTGCATGGAGTGCCAAACGTTACGATCCTTGCAGACCTGCTTAGCTTCCATCACATTCATTACTCTTTACTCTTTTTATATATCATTCATTTTCTGAATGAACACTCAACTGTTTCTTCCATAAAGTAACGTTAGAGTACATAACGCAAAGTGCATAAAACATACTGACTCAAAACTTTGCTTTAAAACAGCTTGCCCAGCGCTTCATTCATACTACTCAAAGGAAGCATCCTGGACATATCCAAACAGAGCTTCAAAAAACTCACTCCACTATTTAAACAAGTCATCCGTGTTTGCGGGAATATCACCACTCGTAGAATTAATTCTGTTAATTTTAGAAACATTGCAATCACAACATAATTACACGTAATTACCAAGCTTCTTCCTTTCTTTCAACGTGGTCGTTACACTTCGTTTATGGAGATAAAAGGTAATAATATCGCCTCGTTAACTCGGTTTCAGTTTAAGGTTTCTTCCGTGATCATTAAACTCTCGGGATTGGAACACGACGATGGTGAGAAATAACGTAATGATGTCAAGAATGGGCAAACCAGAGTGCGATTCGCGGGAATGATCTCTACTGGTCTTGGTGAAGTTGTCAGTGACAAATTATCTGACACTGACGTCTTTCAAATTAGAGTGGAAACATGGACGTAATGGGATAGTACATACAAGGAAAGAAAAGCATTTGCCCTATAACCTTATTAATAGCACAGAACTAACACGACTGCATATATGTAGGTTTATAAAGCTGTCACAGCTCTTCTATTAAAAGGTTGTGAGTGATGTAATTACATGCAAAATTGTTTACCCTCCGCTAAACCGGCTTTGAGGTGCCTGTGTTTGGGGTGATTCGATTATCCGATACAAACTACATCGTAGGGGGATGTAGGGCCGGCGCACTTGGGGCAGGAGACCTTTTTATAACTACCAAATAATTTGTGTATTTTTGCAGCAAAAACGGAGCTTCATAAATCTTTACGTGTATTTTTTTATGTATTTAAAATTTGTCGCAACAAACTTTTTTGAGATTCCATTTAAGAAAGTATTTTTAATAAGCGAAACCAGTTTTATGACAGTGCTAGGTACCGTGGCTATAAGTAATGAGGTAAAAATTACAGCAACTCACCCAGATTTGTACTACTGCCTTACTTAGCGATAGGTACAATTGGCCATTGCTGTAGCTGTAACATCTGTGCTTTCTATTATCATGTCCATATTTGGATGGCAGGGTAACTTATAAACATGTATATATATATATATATATATGACCGACCCCTTTTATTTTTTTGTCACCTGCAAATCGTTCGGTGATTTTAATTTTTCTCGATCAAGAAATTAACATATCAGTAGCACTAAAAGAAAAAAACACCGGACAAAATATCATAAAATGTAGCTACGAACCTTCTTGATAGCGTCAGCATGTAATAGTAGTAACGCCACAGACAGACATATCAAACTTATAATACCCCTTTTTTTCCGTTAAAAGTTACACATATACTATATTCTATTGTAAGAAAAACTTCTTCCTTCAAGTCTGATTTTTGTATGAAAAGGCTAACGAATGAGGAAGAATCTAGGCAAGTATGTACGAATAATAACAATACTATAGTATTATATCTCATGGAACTTGGTACTCGATACTCTCTACCTACACCGCATGGGGTTTAGTGTATGTGTTGTTTTTTACAAGGACAAAATGATGAAGATCTACCCACGTTCATAAATCGCACAGTTTACTGGCATCTTAATGTCAGCTAATATTATTTATTTTCTCTTGATCTTACAAAAAGATACACTTACTTAGCTTTTTAAGTAATATTTCTCTCAAATAAAGTAACAAGACGTCCTTTAAATAACGTTCCTTTGAGGAAATATCTCAAATGCTTTCGTTAATGTTGGGCAGTGGTTCTCAAACTAGGATCAATGACACTTGGTGTTTTTGTGCATTAAAGACACGAGCTTTTTTTTATGATATTGGAAGGTAACAAGCAGACGGATTTCCTGATGATAAGAAATTTCCGCCGCCTAGAGACACCAAAGGTGGTAATGATGCGCTGCAATCCTGAGGCCGGGATGTTAGGCCTTGAGCAAAAGTAAGTTTACCGCCTACCTTACCTTCCGAACCAGAACACGTCATGACGTTATGGCGGCAGGAATAGGTAAGGCGGTGGAACCAATCCGGGTGAGTCGCTGCGATCCGAATCCGAGTTGCCGTAGTGGAGAGGTCAAAGTCAAAATGTAAAATAGACTTTAATTCAGTAACGCGTTCTAGTAGTAGTTAAAATATTCACAATGAAATTTGATTTTTTATAGATGTTAAAAAGAGAAACAATTTTTGTTACTAATTCTCTCTTTTAGTGTAGCCCACAGCCCTTTTGTTTAAATCTTTTTTAAGGACTTTAATTTTTTAAATAAATAGCCTACCGATTTCGCCTATTTAGTTTAGGTTTTAGCCCTGGTGTTGTTGTTATAAGCGAAACTGGTAGGTTATTTAGAAAATAATAAAAGTGATAAGTACATATACATAGTTCAAGCGTTTCTTCATTTAAAAATGTTAAAGAAAAATTAAAGAACTGTAAAATGTTAAAAGAAATAAAAATGTTAAATAGGTATGATGAGTATACGCCGAACTTTGAGGAACCTTGTCACAGATTGAAGAGGAAATTGAAAGAAATATTGGAATTTGACATAATTAGTTTGTTGCTAACATTCTTTGTTATTCGACTTTGAATGTTCTTTAAAATAATATTTAAAGCTAATGTCGAATTCATTAATTAAGTAAATTTATCGTGATGTTTTAAGTGCCCATCTTTGTATTACTACTTTTACTAGGTAATACCCGCATAATTTGCTTAACTATATTTTCATCAGAGATTTTTATTTAATTATTTGATATAGGATAGGATAGAAGTAACTACATCCTAGACGTAAATTATTGTATTCATGTTGAACAGCAACATTTTTTTGAATTATTTTTATTAATTCTTATGTTTTAATTCATTGTTTCAATTTTTCCATCATTTTCTCCATCGCCTAAACTATGATACATTAAAATCGGTTCAACCGTTCTTCCTTACATGTCAAATATATCGCTGCGTTATCAACCTGAGATTATCATCTCGTATAAGGTAGCTGGTTGTTTTACCCCGATAACGGAATACGGCAGTGTCGAGTATAACTGTTGTGACGGCAGAAATAATTAACGAGCTGAACTGAGTTTTTATTCTCCTGGCGGTTACATTTTGAAACGGTGGCAGTTAGTAACTAATTTCCAACATAAAAAATATATTTTTAATGTCCTGTGAAATAATCTCAAATATCAAGTAGTAGGTAGTAAATAATTATTTCTATTAATAACACAAACACAATTGGCTCGGTGTAGAGATAAATTTTGTTAGTAAAAAATATTTGCACCTATTAGAAGATTTCACTCTTTCATTAATTTTGCTAATATTATTATTGTTATTTTATTATTTTATTTTTAAAAATAGTTTTGAAAATAAATAATTTTGTTAATTATATTTAATGAATAAAATGAATTATAATTGTATTAATTGAAACAATCATTGATTAATGCATATAAAAAGTGTGTGTATGTGTAGGCATATGTGTGTAAGAGCTTGTATGTGTTGCTTTGGGGGAGGGACGAGTTTCCTAAATAGTAATTTAGGTTTTACAAGCTTATAAAAATATTCACATTTACCCTCAATGTATGTTGATTAATTTAATATTTTTATAACAACTTCTCAACACGCCATATTCTGCAAATACATTGTTTTTATTTATTTTATTTCTCTGAGGCTGCACTGCTCGATTCTAGCGATTTAAATTACAAGGTTGTTTCATTTTGATCACAATCTCTTTATTATTTAGTTCACAGACCCACTACATGCTACTACCGGATTACAGTTAAGTCAACAAAACCTAAAAAACTTCTTAGACGGCGGAAAGGTTTTTCAAGTTTTCTTGATCATATTACCAACGATAATTTGACAATGATCGAAAACCGCGAGCTTCCGAGGATTAAAAATGTTTATCTTTTAAAAAGATAACGTAATATTTCCTAAATTAAGATTAAATCTAAAACTAACGATACAATTTATTTATACTAACGACGGCCACAATTCCGCGTTTCGCGTTTTCGAGACGGGTCTCCAAACGCTTGGGAGGGTTGTTACTACACCTATCGAGACACGAGTTGGCGAGTTCATATTATATGATCGCCATTATGTACACATCATCAGACAAAAAAGGGTTTAATTTTTTTGAGTACCGCAACATATTCACCAGTTCTCTTCTGACCGCTGAGAGATTTTGCTCAGCACACGCGCCTCGTTCGTACTCCCCTCCCATTTGGGCAACGCCACCAACGTCACTGTCCCTGTCATCTATTAATAGTCGTCTTCGTCGCTGCTACTGTCGTTACCGTCGCCTCTACGTCGGTCGCTTCAGCACACGTCCTATTTCTGACTTAGGAGTGTGTCCCATCGCTGCTTCTACCGTCGTCTACCGTTGTCTCCATCTGTGTGGTGGTGCAAACCCCGGTTGTCGCTGCAGTCGTCACGTTCAGGAAGGTCGTCGCTGCGGTTTTCGTATTGTCCGCGTCTACGTCCACGTCCAGGTTCGCGGGTCCGATCGAATAGGTCGGAGAGAAGACGCCGATGGACGGCTCGGGTCAGGATGTCAGATGGCAGTCGCCAGTCTATATTCTATGGGCACGTGGAATAGACAGCTGTACCAATCCTCGCTGGTTTCTTTGTTGAAGTGGATATCCTCGGCCGTAATTTTGTTTTTTAGTTCCCATCAGAGGTCCCATTCTGGCCAGACATATGAACTTAGGTGACGAGTGGGACTCTTGGTGGTGACTACTTAGGCCAACGACAAGGACTGCTCAAAGAGCGCGTCGGTGAACATGCGCATTTTCCCGACGAACACTTTATCTACACGCTGCGGGTTCGAGCTGCTGCACGCATAGTGATTGCCGCCGGTCTCTCTCTTCTTGCAGACAAAACACTTTATCCTGTCGACGCGGCCGTGACTTATTTCGTAATGGTTGTAGATCATATCACAGAGCGCGGTCACTTCACGACAGCATAATATCTGGGATTTAGTGCGGGGCTTCAGAAAACTTTTTCCTATTGGCGGGCAGCTCAAAAAGGTGACGTTGATGAACCTCGATTTGCCTTTCATGTCGTCTACTTGTAAGCTAGGTACACGCATATCAAGAAAAGGTGTTCTTCGAGCACGTTTGTATAACTGCGCTCCTGTTTCAGAATGACCGAGATACTGCAGTGTGTTCACCGCCGATAATCTGTGGCGATTTTATTGTTAACTTTTTTGGCGTTTATTTTTAATGTGCGTGCGTGCCTGACAGACGGTTAACTGAATAATAGTTTTGGTTTATATAGTTTTATGTCAACGGGAAGCTTATATCTCATATTTCCTGGATAGATAATGAAGTGCGTCAGCAGAAAACAGGATATTCATGTACCTAATCTCCATTACTCTGAAAAATAATCACACCAGTTACTACTTACCTTGCAATAAAAAATATTTATCACTGCTGAGCCCGCGATTAGCCATTGTTGCATAAATAATAAAAAAAATATCTTCACGCCCATATCCTCGAACAGATAGGCAGAGGAACAACCAGTGCACTCATGAGAAGCCGAAGACACTTCCCACAATGTGATAGGTGGCAAGCTAATTGCTAACCGGGCACATATCCAATCCTGGGTAACATTCTTTTTATTTGAAAATATACATTTTCTATTTTTTTGTTGCCCGACCCGGGGATTGAATCCGGGACCTCAAGAAGTCAAGTCCGACGCCGGACCGCTAAACCACTGAGGCAAAAATAGTAAATACATTTACAACAATCATCGACGACACTTCACAGGATATTATCCGAGGGTGATGTCAAGAGCCACTACAAAACCGGCGTGCTTGAATGAAAGGGTAATGAATGTGAAGGAAGCAAGACAGGTTTGTCAGGATCGTGAGGTCTGGCCCTCGATAATCTCTGCCTACCCCGTAAGGGACTTGGCGTGAATCTTTGTTTGTGTGTGTGTTAACTAGACAATCGTAGAAATTCACTTTCGGTCGTCGCAAGTATGAAGTGAGTATGTTCATAGTTTAGTTATTCTTATTCAAGAAGCATGCTTTGGAAGTAATAAAACAGCTCTGTCGTAAGTTGAAGCTTACGATCAAATTTGACAAAATGCACACGCGTTAGTCAAGGGAGTCATATTCGCTGACCTCTCACATAAAAAAACATGTATAGTCAACGGCAACTCCTGACCGCTATACCACACACTTATTTACATTAAATTATTTCTATCATCAATATGTAATATCGTTTAATATTTTACAACAACGTGTGAGAGTCGGGAACGCAGCCTAGTATTTCTATAATTAAAGAGAACATAGTGTATATCAAAACTTGTATTCGGGCACAAAGTTCCTTTGAGTTTGGAGCAAATAATTATATGGTATCATTCTGAAAGCTGAGCGAAACTAAATTGTAGCCCATGTTGTAATTAAATGTTTCAGTTTATGTGAGGAATGAATATCTAAATACGTAATATATTATACTTTCTATTCATATATTTCGTTGAAGTTTATATTTGCTTTGAAAAAAGGCATTGCCAGCCGGTAGGTATACCTAAATTATTGTTGTGTCCAGCAACTTGTCTGTGTAGGCTTACATAATCCTGCCGCCCTAATGACATTGTTTGAATCTGACACGTTCTGGATCGAAGGTAGAGTAGCCGGTAGACTTGCGTCAGGACAGTACAGGACAGGACAACGATGCACCTGTAATAACTAAGTCATGGTCGTGGTGTCTGAAGGCGATTTTATCGCCAAATAAAGCCAAATTTACCAGAGACCCTCTACGTCTAAGAAACTACTTATACTCGTACATAGGTAGGTAAGTAAAAATAGTTGCCATAGAAATTAGAATACTTACAGATTCCCTTACTGAAACCGGTCAATTGTCTTAACTGAATTAGTTTAATACTGAAATAGTAAGTTTATCAAACATAATGTACTGTACAAGCACATACTTCAAACGAAATATAAATTAATAACCTGTAACTAGAAAAGTTTTTCGATCAGCTTCATTCACTTTTTGATCGTGACTTGCGACCTATTCACCGACTTACTCTGCCTCATCAAATATTCTAAATTTAAGGACCTATTTTTCAGGGTTTCGTAACTTATATAAATTCAACATGTTGGTCTGTCAGTTTGAATTTCTATACTAGCAGATACTTCTGACAACTCTCTCATTCTGAGCAATAAAATATTGCGTATGGAGGCCGTCAAACGGCTTTTTTTTAAATTTATTTACTGACTAAACACATAATACAATCTTGAGTTGAAGTAGCATTTAAAAACCACAAAGGTTTGAGAAAACAAAAATGCTACCATACGTCATTTAAAATCTTTGTCCACCGACCGAGAGTGACCGCTTGAGTTGAGAGTTGACTAAATAAAAACATTCAGACGTAGCCGCGGGCAACATCTGTATTACAAAATCTCTTCCACTTGTCTGTGGGAACTTCAATGATCACGCGTTTTAATTTTTCCCTTTTCGTGTTATCTTTGACAGAAAAATATGAGAGAGATTAATTTTAAATCATGAAATTGTGATTAGCAATCATTTGTCACATTTGCTTCATATGGTACATGGAAAAAAAGAAAACCGATGTTCTGATACTATTTACTAAGTAATACACACCACCTAAACTTAAGACGAACCGGTTACGTAGCTACCCAAATCTAAACAAGACAATGGCTAATTACAAAAAATACTAATGCTAGTAAAACTTAACCCCGACTCCCAAAACCCCTCCACCAAACATACGCCCTTACAAGCTGCGTGATAGATTTTTTTTTTTCATAATGGAAGGCAAACAAGCAGACGGATTTCCTCATAGTGAGAAATTCACGCCGCCTAGAGACACCAACTTTGACTTTTACTCTTTAATAAGCCCATCAGGGGTTTTACAAGAATTGGCAACTATTTCTAAATTATTATTACACAATTAATTATTAATTAATCATGCATTTTACAATTACTCTGATATGAGCCATAAGTTTGTTTGACCAAGATCGCTCTGATTCAATACAAACGTCTCAGTGAAAGTAGGTACGTTAATTAAATTACTAATATACAATTATATTGCACTAATTTTGCCATTGCAACCCCACAGTAGGTTCTAACAGGTGAAAATCGCTAGAAATAAGTTAACCCTTCGCTTAAAAATCTAATTTCCATCGCAATTTATTTTGCTTTGTGCTATTGAAACTTCATGCGCTAAAGCTTTTCCAATGAGGAAATTTTAATATCGGACGTGTCGTCAGTCGACTTGAAAGCTTTTTCGTTCGCCTTTAACTCAATACAAGTGAAGAATTCCATTTGAAACGAAGTGTAAAACAGGATAATTATATTTCTTCACAATACGCTCAAATCGAATTCGGATCGCAACCGGGAAAATTTATTTCGTGAAGCATACATTTTCGTAAATGAACCAATCAACGGACGTATTTCATGTATTTCCAAACGATTCCTATTAAATTATGGTGTTCGGAAGCTAACGAAGCCAGACTAATCACCTTGTTGGTGTCAGCGAACACACCCATCGTCGTCCGATGGGTTTGGGTTCAGTAAGTTTTGTGATAAACAGATTTTTTTGTAATTCTGGATCGGTATTTATATTTTACAGATTTTTAATCCCGACGAAAAAACAGAGTTATTGTAGGTATGTTTGATATTTCTGTGTTAGTGGTATCATAACTTTTTTTTTACCAATCCCAATCGATATCCACGCGTGATTTTCCAAAGATACCATTTTGAGTTTGCTTGTGGAATTATGTTGCGCCCTTAGCTATTAGTATAGCTACTTGAATAATAATTATTGAATTAGTTTCTTGAAGCCTGAGTACCTTATTATTAGTATGTTATTATACTCTTAAATATTAAATCAAAACTAAGATAGTAAGTTAAGTAACATTAATTTTTTCCGAAAGCTTTATTAAAGCGTCTGGGTATTTTAATTACCGCCGAAGAAATTTTTCTCAAATACGATTGTTAATTTTAATAAAATTTTTCGAAACAAGTGTAAAAGTTAGGACTGAGATTTTAAGAAATGTAAAATTTAATGTCTTTTACCTGACTTTAACGCTTAGAATCTTTAAATTAGCGTCCGCGTCGGCTCAAGACAGCAAGTATGCGTACACTTATAGTAGAAAGATACGTTATTCTATAAATTATGTATCTTATTCATGAGAACTTATGTAAAGTCTGGTGGCCTGGGATCTCAGACTAAATCAAGAGACGAAAATAACACTAGCTGATAAAACAATTTATTTACAAATTTATTTATTATATAGCCCTGATGATGCTTGTATAGCGAAACCGGTTGGCTAAACCATAAAAATAAAAAATAATATTGTGAAAAGTCCAAGTGTTTGTAAATAAACTGTATCAAGAATGGAATTCCACCAAGCACCGACGATAAGAAGTATAAAAATAAGCTGCTAAAAACATTTAGTTGTGATTAAACTTGAATTAATGAAGATCGTCGGCTGAGGGTTGACATTTCGGAGATCGCGATGTTAAGTGTCTTTTGAGTTTTTAATTTACATAAACGGAAATTAAATTTGTATTTTCTAATGCAACTCAATCCTATTAACGTTTTAAAAGTTTTTTATCTAATGTTGGGAGTATGTTTTTGATGTTAAATATTTTGTAATTTTTTTTTTCAATATAAAGTGTCTCCTGTTTCTTTCTTAGATATCTAAA
>DVZK01001124.1:0-10089 GCA_018236665.1 Calephelis perditalis
CGATAGTTTATCGTTCAACAAAGCGTTCGAGTTAGCGCAGAGCGTGAGATGCGCGCGGCTGGCGCTGCACACCGCGCGAGCTGCGGGGGAGGCGCCGCTCGCGGCCAGCGGCGCTGGCGTCGGGCCGGCGGAGCGCGCGCAGCCTGTGTTCGCGGTGCAACGACAAACCGACCGCGACCGGTCACGTGGTACAAACATACCTTCGACCACTAATAATTACGCAAATAATATGTCTAGGTATTGTGAAGTGTGTGGTTATAAAAATCATAGTAAAGAAAAGTGTCGATTTGTGAATTATATTTGTCAAAAATGTAATAAAAAAGGACATCTTAAACGTGTGTGTAAGGTTAAGTTAAGTGATAGCAATTTTTTAAGCGCGGGAGACGATGACGCTGAGCAAGGTATTTATAATTTATTTAATATTCTAAATACGTTAAAGGATGAGCCTATTACGCGAAAAGTACTAATCGGTAAGGAACAACTAACGTGTGAGATAGATAGTGGCAGTGCCGTCTCTGTTTTACCGTTTACGATGTATAAACAGCTGTTCGCTGCTGATAACAGTTATACGTTACAGTCGTGCAAAGATGTATTTAACTTTTATACAGGGAAAAAAATTACACCTATAGGTTGCATTTCATTGCCGGTAAAGTATGAGAATATCATACAACAAATAATTTTCTTTATTTTAAAAACGAGCGAACGTCGTTTACCGTTGTTAGGTCGTGATTTTATGAGGCTGTTTAATTTACATCTAAGTAGTGTCAACTGTAATAGTTTAGCGTTAAATGATAAGTCGGAGGAATGTTTAGTTCAAAAATATTCTCAATTGTTTTCTAATGAGTTAGGGAAATTTAACAAATATAAAATTACCTTAAAGATAAAACCAGATGCACAATTAAAGTTTTTTAAGCCCCGACCAGTTCCTTTAGCTTTAAAACCGAAAATAGAGCACGAACTTAATAGGTTATTAGAGTTAGGTATTTTAGAAAAAGTAGATCATTCAGATGTTGCCACGCCCATTGTACCTGTTCTGCAGTCGGATGGTAATGTTAGAATCTGTGGTGACTTTTCGGTTACCCTAAATAAGGTTTTATATCTGGATAATTATACCCTACCAAGAATTGAAGATTTATTTTCTAAACTTCATGGAGGTGAAGAATTTAGTAAGTTAGACCTAAAAATGGCCTATCTTCAATTGGAGCTGGATAAGTCTAAAAAATTGTGTTGTATAAACACTCATAAAGGTTTATACAGATATACTCGACTTGTATTTGGATTGGCAAGTGCTCCGTTCATTTTCCAGCGTACAATGGACCAGTTATTAGGCGATATCGATGGGGTATGCATTTATTTAGATGACATTTTAATAACCGCACCAAGTAGAAAACTGCATTTAGAGAGGTTAGAGTTAGTTTTAGGAAGATTGCAAGACGCGGGTCTTCGTTTAAAGCGGGAGAAGTGCGAGCTATTTAAGAAATCAGTAGAGTATTTAGGTTACGTTATTGATAAAAAAGGCCTTCATAAATCGGACGACAAGATTAAAGCTATTTTGAATTCCCAGCCGCCAAAGAACACTAGTGAGTTAAAATCCTTTTTGGGGCTGGTCAACTATTATCGTTGTTTTGTACCTAATACTTCGTCAGTTTTAAGTCCTTTGAACGGTTTATTGAAAAAAGGTACCAAATGGGAATGGAATAAAGTTCATGCAGACGCGTTTGAACTAATTAAGCAAGAGCTCGCTTCAGATCGGGTATTAGCTTACTATCACCCGGAGTATCCCACCATCGTGACGTGCGACGCCGGGCCGGCCGGCCTGGGCGCCGTGCTCGCGCAGCGACAGCCTGACGGCTCGGAGCGTGTGGTAGCCTATGCTTCGCGCACCTTATCCAAAGCTGAGACGAACTATGCTCAGATTCAGAAAGAAGCGACCGCGATTGTTTTTGGAATTAAAAAGTTCAATCATTATTTGTATGGCCGTACGGTTCCTTTTACTTTGCGCACGGATCATAAACCACTTCTTTCTATTTTTGGTAGTAAGAAAGGAGTACCAGTTTTAGCTGCAAATAGATTGCAGCGATATGCTTTATTTTTGTCGGCTTATAATTTTAATATCCAATATGTTAAGAGCGAGGATAACGTGGCTGATTATTTGTCGCGGTCAGTCTTTACTGAGAGTAAAACTGGGTTAGAAGAAGTTGATCACAGCCTGTATATAAACTTTTTAGGAGAATCCTTGTTGCCACCGATAACTTTTGAAGAGATCAGAGTTGAAACCGCTCGGGATTCAATTTTAAATAAGGTTGTTCATTTTATTAATTGTGGTTGGCCTAAAAAGATCTCAAATCCAGATTTACGTCCATATTTTTTGTCTAGGTTTGATCTTGCGGTGGAGAAGGGCTGTATTCTACGAGGACATAAAGTTGTAATACCGACTAGTTTTCGTGAAAGACTTTTAGACGACTTGCACAGTTCGCATTTTGGAATAGTCAAAACGAAGTCTATAGCTAGAACGCGTATGTGGTGGCCTAATATAGATAAACACATCGAAGAAAAGATTGGTTCTTGTAGCATTTGTAATTCGCTCCGTAGTAATCCACCGAGAGCACCGTTGTCACCGTGGCCATACCCGGAAGGGGCTTGGCAACGCATACATGTTGATATGTTTATGTTAAACGGGAAACAGTTTTTAATTGCAGTAGATGCTTATTCAAAATGGGTTGAATGTTTTCTAATGTCAAAAACAGATAGTGAGTCAGTGTTAAGTGCTAGTATTGATAAAAGATGGCGCTGTACTGTTTTACATCGCGCAACCGAATGACACTGGTCATTTTTACTTGTAAAATTTTTTAGACTAATAAAACTGTTCTCAACCTTGGCATGGTGTATTATTGACATCACCACCGGGATATCGGGATACCTTTTTTGGGGACTTGTACATGATCCTATCTGATCCGGATAAGAGAATCAGCGGGAGCAGTGCATTCCTGTACAGCAGTGCTGACACAGTGACAGGTTGTTGCTGATAGTACTAGAAGGAGCAGTGGGGTCCACTGGTGGGGCCACACCATCAGCGACAAGCAGAGCGGAGCGGATACGGAAGCGGAAATTGGACAAGTGTGAGTGATCAGTGAAGTGTAAAACTGTGAGTACATTATTTTAATTAATTATATTAGGGACTTAGCTAAATTTCAAGAATATTTGAGACTTAGAAAAATTTAATGCATGAAGATTAGACTTAGAATAATTTGCAAAAAAGTGAAGAGACGGGGAATCCACGCCCGTTTTCAATCAGAATATAAAAGTCTCAAACACTTAGAAAATTTTCAACTGCAATTTGGACTTGTAAAATTTTTCAACATTGTGAAGACTTAGAAAATAATCGGAAGTTTGTCCGAGACTTGTAAAATTTTCAACGATTTATTTATCAAGATTGAATTTGCTTGGAGTTTGGATTTAGAGTTTAATACTGTACAACTTGTGATTAACAATTATCAGACATAAACTTTATAAAATGGAGTCCTACGTTAAAGTACAAGCAGATACTAAGTCTAAAATCATCAAAGGGGCAGCAAATTTTAAGAAAACACCTAAAGAGCGTTTAACGCAATCATATATAGAGACTCGATTGGAAACATTAGAGAAGCTATGGTCATCTTTTGATGATACGCACAGAGCTATTGTAAGTGAAGCTTCAGATGAAGAGTTTAAGAAATCAGCTTATAATACAAGTGAAGTTTATGACGCAACAGAGGAAAGCTATATTATTTACAAGTCGGATTTACGAGAAGCATTATTAAAAATTAAGGCAAAATCTTGTAAACCTGTAGAATCTAATGAATCAAAAGTCGGACAATCCGTCACTGTTAATTTACCAAAAATATCTATACCAATGTTTAGCGGGAAATATGCTGAATGGATAAGTTTCCGAGATTTATTTCTTTCATTGATACATAACAGTGAAGGATTGGATGACGTACAAAAACTTCACTATCTTAAAAGTCATCTTTGCGGTGAAGCTGAACAGCTTCTGAGACATGTTCCCATCACAGCTTGTAACTATAAGGTTTGTTGGTCACAGTTAGAAAGTCGATATAATAATAAGCGATATCTCGCAAATTGTATTTTAAAACGCCTTATGAGCCAAAAAAATGTAGTAACCGAGTCTTCAAATTCTATTAAAGATTTACTCGACACAACAAACGAGTGCTTAAATGCTTTAAAAACTCTTAAAATCGATGTAAGTTCTTGGGACATAATTGTTATTTACATAATAAGTCTAAAGCTTGATAATGAATCCCGAAAGTTATGGGAGGTGCAAGTTAGCAACTTAGGCGATAAATTGCCTACTTGGAGTAACTTTCATGATTTTCTGGATCAGCGATTTCGATCGCTAGAGTTTTTGGATTCAAAAAATGTTAAATATACTGTTAATCGTAGTAATAACCCTAAAACTATGCATGTGATCGCTCCTGTATCTTGTGTTTTGTGTAAAGATAATCATAAATTGTGTAGTTGTAAGCAATTTGTAAACCAAGATACCAACACTCGTCGTGAGTTTGTCAAAACCAATCGCTTATGTTTTAACTGTCTTAATTCCGGTCACTCCGTACAATCATGCCGTCAATCAACCAGCTGTCGTATTTGCAGAAAAAAGCACCATTCATTACTTCACCCAAAATCGGTTTCTAAGACTGATCTTGCCAATGCTGATCAGTCAGGTAACAACAGTGTAGCACTTAATGCTACTACTTCTTCACAAGGTGAGTTCCCAAATATTACAACCTGTTTGTCGAATTCGGCCAGCCAAGTCTTATTGGCCACTGCCTTAGTACAGGTAGAAACGAAGACAGGTACAATAGTGTTAAGATCATTACTAGACCAGGGATCACAGGCATCTTTTATCACTGAATCTGCGGTTCAGTTGTTAGGCCTGAAAAAGATACCTTATAATAGTAACATTTCAGGATTAGGTAGTGATCAGAGTACGACTCTGCAGTCTAAATGGATAGTATCCATTAAAATTCAATCACGCCATAATCCCAAATTTACAGTCCACGTTAAGGCTCATGTTCTGAGCAAAATCACTTCGCTTCTTCCAGAACGTAAAATGATAATGAAGGTATTATCACATCTTCCATCTTTAGAATTAGCAGATCCTTTCTTCGACAAACCTAACAAGGTCGATTTGTTATTAGGTGCTGAGGTGTATGCTCTAGTGTTATCAGAGGGGTTGATCAAGGGTCCGCCAGGTTATCCAATTGCACAAAATACCAACCTTGGCTGGATTCTTTCAGGGCAGGTACACACTAACAACCATAATTCTAAGGAATTTAACAAGAATATTGTAAGTGCACACACGATTGTGTCTGATAATGATTTATTAAGGAGGTTCTGGGAGTTAGAAGAAGTTTCAAGTTCTGAGAAAATTTTGAGTGAGGAAGAAATGCTTTGTGAGCAGTTTTACTCCCAGACTACTTGCAGGGACGAGTTTGGGCGTTACATTGTAAAATTGCCATTTCGATCAGACGATCCTAAATGTCAATACGGCAATTCATTCGAGGTAGCTCTCAAGCGATTACAAATGCTAGAGAAACGATTTCATAATAACCCCGAATTCGAATCTCAATATTCCGAAGTTATTCAGGAATACTTGCATTTAGGTCATATGGAAGTAGTTCCAGATTCAGAAAAAGATTGTTCCACAGCAGTTTATTTGCCACACCACGCGGTCATACGTAATGACAAAACTACCTCCAAGGTGAGGGTAGTATTCGACGCTTCGTGTCAATTGAACAATGGGACATCATTAAATAACGACCTCATGGTTGGTCCCACATTACAACCCGACTTAAAAAATATTATCATGAGGTGGCGTTGTCATCCGATTAGCTTAGTCGCAGATATTATTAAAATGTATAGGCAAGTGAAAGTGGGTGACGACAATATAAATTTCCAACGTCTGCTGTGGCGCGACAAGGAAACCATGAAGGTTGAACATCTTCGACTGCTGAGGGTTACATTTGGTACCTCTTCAGCACCCTACTTAGCAGTCCGATCGCTCCAGCAATTAGCCCATGATAATGGTAATCTATACCCTTTAGCCAAAGATCGAATAATAAAGGACTTCTACATGGACGATCTTATGACTGGGTGCGAAAGTGTAGAGGAGGGTATTCAGATATATCATGAAATGAAGAAATTAATGCGTCACGGTTGTTTTGAGCTTCAAAAGTGGGCTTCTAGTAATCCAACATTACTAGAAGAATTAGAGGGAGGTGAACAAGCATCAAAAAACAGTATTCAATTAAAAACAGATAACGTAACTAAAATACTTGGTTTATTTTGGAATAAAACTAATGATGAATTTAGTTATACTGTTCAGCTTCCTCCACTCAAAACTCCTGTGACGAAGCGTCAGGTTATATCTGATATCGCAAAATTATTTGACCCGCTAGGTTGGATCGCACCAGTCATAACGACCGCCAAGATATTCATCCAACGAATATGGCTTTCTGGGGTGAATTGGGATGACGAGATTCCTTCTTCAATTTTAAGTGATTGGATCACTTATCGTAATGATCTTCCTAATGTTAGTAATTTTACTCTTCCACGTTGGGTTTTCACCAGGCGCAGCGACATTTCTGTCGAATTGCAAGGATTTTGCGATGCATCAAATGCAGCGTACGCGGCAGTCGTCTACATTAGGGTTGTAGATTGTGACAAAAACGTTCATGTGGCTTTAATAGCTTCAAGGACAAGAGTGGCACCCGTAAAACAGGTTTCAATACCTCGCCTCGAACTTTGCGGCGCAGTATTACTAACGAAATTGCTGCATGAAGTTTCTGAAACTTTAGCAGTACCGCATGAGCAAGTTCATGCATGGACTGACTCACAAGTAGTACTAGCATGGCTTCGTAGTCATCCAAGCAAATGGAAGACATTCGTCGCAAATCGGGTATCTGAGATAATTACGTTCATGGATAATTCTCACTGGTCTTTCGTACAATCCAAAGATAATCCAGCCGACTGCGCCTCCCGGGGTCTTTTTGCTTCGGAATTATCTAGTCAGGAGCTGTGGAGATGTGGTCCTTGTTGGCTGCAAGAAAGGAATATTATTTATAATAAAGGTGAAAGAAAGGAAACTAATCTAGAAGAAAAAAAAGAAAAGGTTTTATGTCATGCTATTGTTAGTGAAAAGGAAGAGGAAAATATGATTATATCAAGATTTTCGTCATTAAATCGTTTAATAAGAGTATTAGCGTATTGCAAAAGGTTTTTAAATATAAATAAAAAGGATTCTAAGATTACTAGGTGGCTAACTACTAAAGAAATAAATGAAGCGTTACTTACCTGTATCCGGATTTGCCAAAATGACCACTTTCTGAAAGAAATATATAGTTTAAAGAAATGTGAAAGCATAAACAAAAATAGCAAACTTACCTCTCTCAATCCGTTTCTCGACGCCGACAACATCCTTCGGGTAGGTGGACGAATCCACAATGCGAATGTGGATGAAGATATGAAACACCCAATAATTCTTCCACACAAGTCACATCTAACTAGGTTAATTGTGGCTGATGTACATGAGCGCACTTTACATGGCGGACCTCAAATTATGTTGAGTTGTCTTAGAACTAAGTATTGGGTGATTAATGCGAAAATTGTAATTAAACAACACGTTCGCAAGTGTGTTACGTGTATTAGACACTCGGTTCAAACTCGTCAACAAATGATGGGTCGGCTCCCAGCTGCCCGAGTTACTGCTTGTAGGCCTTTCTATCAATCAGGTGTTGACTATGCCGGCCCTATCAGCATTAGAACCACAAAGGGACGTGGTTACCGCTCCACAAAAGGTTACATTTGCTTATTCGTTTGCATGGCTACACGCGCCGTACATTTGGAGGTAGTCAGTGACTTGACTTCTTCTAGTTTTCTAGCTGCTTTCAAGCGATTTGTCGCCAGGCGTGGCCATTGCAAAGACATGTGGAGTGATAACGCTACTACGTTTGTAGGTGCTGATCGGGAACTAAAATTCTTATTTAATGCCGAAAGGTCTAGCATAGCACATGAAATAGCTGAATCGCTTGCAACAAATGGCACTAATTGGCACTTCATTCCACCCCACTCTCCTAATTTTGGAGGGTTATGGGAGTCAGGCGTTAAGTCCAGCAAGCACCATTTGAGACGGGTTCTTGGTACAACAACTTTGACTTTCGAGGAAATGACGACTTTGTTGGCTCAAATTGAGGCATGCCTCAATTCACGTCCTATTTCTCAAGTCAGTAACAATCCGGAAGATGCATATCCTCTCACTCCTGCACACTTCTTAGTAGGAGAGCCGCTAATACTCGTCCCAGATCTCAATTTTGAGAATTCCAATATTAGCACTCTACAAAGATGGAATTTTACTCAAAGATTGTTGCAAGACTTTTGGCGCCGGTGGTCCCAAGAATATCTGACGCAACTTCATCACAGATATAAATGGTCTAGCCAAACTCTTGAACCAAATGTAGGGGATGTTGTGCTGGTAAAAGCAGACGATCTTCCACCGGCTAGATGGTTATATGGAATTATTTCTGAGAAACATATAGGTTCAGACAATCTCACGAGAGTTGTATCAGTACGATGTAAGGGATCAACAATAAAAAGACCTCTGTCTAAATTAATAATTTTACCGGTCACTACCTGATGTTTAATTTGTTTTTTTTTTGTCACAATGAAAACATTTCTACACTCCTCGAAAGTTTACACGAAAATGATAACAAACACTGTCCAGTAAGGTCAGTATGGGAATAAAAACCAGTTTTTGGTATCTTGCACGTCAAGAACTGGTTTCGAATGCCTTAAAGATGTTTAAGGGTTAAGGGACACCGGACAATGGTCAGCGTGAGAAATTAAGGGTTAGATACACGTATTTGAATAATTAGAACTGTCGGTTAGTGAAACTTGTGATGTTTTGGTTGTAGATATTAGAATTGTAACACCCTATTAGACATTTGTAGTGGGTGTTCTAGTGCATTTGGTTTTGCAATTTTATTGGCCTAATGGGTTAAAAACTTTGTAAGTCTCTTCAAAGACAAACATATTATAGTTGAATTTGAGACGGTAAGAAATACATGCTGTGCAAGAGGCTTCAGGATGTAACGACCCCATAGCCAGTTGTTGATAATGTAGAAACGTTAGTTACTGGATTATTTCAATCCATTATCCAAAACAGTTTACTCAAAATTGTACCACTGTCTTACTTATCTCTGTCACTATTACTATTACTGTAACACTAGTTAGTGTTCGTATTGCACGTATGAGGTTAGGGAAGTTGGCAGAGTTGCATACTTGTACTAACAGTACTTTTCAATGATATTGAAAGGCAAAAAAGCAGACGGATTTGCTGTTGGTAAGAAATTCACGCCGCTAAAAGACACCAAAGGTGATTATGGTGCGTTGCCAACCTGAGGCCGGGATGTTAGGCCTCGAGCAAAAGTAAGTTTACGGTCTACCTTACTCTCCGAAGCGGAACACGTCAACGGCATGCATTGGGCATTATGATGGCATGAATATGTAAGGTGGTGGTACCAATCCGGGCGAGTCGCTGCGATTCTCTACCACCTAGTTACATGTCACAGTGTTAGTGACGGTAAGCCTATGCTCGCCTTTTACGAGCTGCCTGCCAGACAGATAGTCTATTCTGCAAAGGAGTCCGGACTTACACGGGAAAACATACACAACACATACCATTGAATTTAAGGCAATTAGAAAACACACTGTTTAAATAATTTTTATTTTTTACCGTTTATAAAGTTTACCGTTTATTGACTTAAAATTTATTAACTGAAATAAAAATCATCACATAAATAAAACAAGTGTCACGACGTCATTAACTGCGTCGGAATAGGGGTTGGTTAAACATATTCTTGTAATGGCGACCCCTTAAAGAACGATGTTGCATGGGACGTTCACCCACTACATGCAAGGCGCAAGGATAAAGGCACTGACAGATCTAGAAAAAGAAGGTGGAGTTACGAGAGATAGAATTTCAAATCAAATAAAAACATAAAAAAGAAAATAACTATATTTTTTTATGTTATA
>DVZK01001125.1:0-10083 GCA_018236665.1 Calephelis perditalis
ATATAGAATAAAAGAGACTCCCTTCACGTCCCTCCCAAAAAATATGGTATTCTTCTCGAAATTGTTGGCTAACTTCTATTCGAGTTTTATTCTTTCAGTTTCTTGCTAAATTTTCAATAAGTATTTGGGTTGTGAATTCCCCATGTTGGTCTGGGCTCCTTTGCAGAATAGACCATCTGCCTTCCTGCCAGGCAGCTTGTAAGAGGTGAGCATAGGCTTACCGTCAATAGCTCCCTGACATCTGACCAGGTAGTAGAGTTTCGCAGCGACTCACCCGGATTGGTAACACCGCCTTACTCATTCCTGCCGCCATGACGTCTTGACGTGTTGCCATTTGGAGGGTAAGGTAGCCGGTAAACTTACTTTTGCTGAAGGCCTAACATTCCGGCCTCAGGTTGGTTGAATTTCTTACTATCAGGAAATCCGTCTGCTTGTTTGCCTCCAAGTAACATAAAAAAACAAAGTTATAAATTTTTCTATATGCAAGATAAGCCTTTTATTTGATAATTCGGCGTAATGAGGGTAACTGTTGTGGTTAGAAATCCTCCAAATGACACAGAATGTGACAAACCTACCTAAAGTTCCCACCCCCCACCACCGCGACCAGATTACGAATAGAGTCTGAACTCGGGAATTAAAACCACTTCTCACGTTCCTCGCCAACTTTCGCCAACGACTCAACTCGTGTGTCGTCGTTGGTACGGTACAAAGTTAGCGAATAAGGGTATAGGATACTTTTAATTCCGCTCACCAAAAGACAGGGGTAAAATCCAAAATTTAATCATCATTCGGACCGGAGGACGTCCACTGCTGGACATAGGCCTCCCCCAAAGAACGCCACAAGTCACGGTCATGAGCCGTTTGCATCCACCGACTCCGAATTTGACCAGATCATCAGTCCACCAGCTGGGAGGTCATCCAACACCACATCCTCCGGTGCGGGGCAGCCACTCGAGAACCTCTCTTCCCCGGCGGTTGTCAGAACCGACAGTGTGGCCTGCTCATTTCCACATTAGTTTGCTGACTCTCTGGACTATGTCGGTTACTCTCGTTCTCTTGCGGATCATTGAATTACAGATCATATTATTATCTCGCAGAGAAATATAGACCATAGCTCTCACCACAGCACGCTGAGTTACTCTGAGTTTATTTAAGAGGCCCACATTCAACGGCCAAGTTTCAGTTTCATATTTCATCACGGGTAACACACACTGGTTGACTTTCGACTTTAGTCTCTGCGGTCATCTGCTTTAACTTCCCTAGTGCTGCCCATCCAAGTTTGATTCGGCGATCGACCTCTTTCTTGAAGTTGGATTTACCTGAACTGAAACTGAAAAACTTGACCTAGGTATACATACTGATCAACAACTTCAAAAATTGATAATTCAACTTGAACAGGTATAGGTGCAACATAAACATCGGACATGACTTTGGTGGGAAACTCTAACGAGGTCACCGCACATCTTGTTCAAGTCTTTGAGCGATTCCGCCATGACCACAATGTCATCTGCGAATCGAAGGTGAGTGGTGTGCTCCCCATCGACATTGATGCCGAGTCTTTTCCAGTCCAGAAGCTTGAAGATATCTTCCAGTTTAGGAACAGTTTACCCTAGTCCCTGTCTCACACTTTTCTGCAACTGGGTCGGAAAAAAATAATTTGAGCTACAATTCATTAACCGTTTCATTTCCTTCGCTCATAGGATCACAAATAAAGAGGTGAAACAATTTTAAAAACCTTCTATTTAATAGTTTTACATATCATCAGAAGAAGTTTGTTATAGAAGAAAAAAAAATGTAATAGAGGAACATCAGCAAATTTAAGAATTCAGTACTCTTAGATAAGACATGACAACATCTGTCAAGTCAGTTACTATCTAATAACTAAACCCTTATCAATAATCAATGTAATCTACCTATTTAAAATACTTTACGTCAAGTTTTGTGTTAGTTAACCTTCAATAGACCTTTAATGGAAAAAACAGTGAATGTTTATTGAGTTATTTTATACAAATTTAATAACAGAACACTCGTCTTTAATGCTGACGAATTGTTATTCGTTTTAGTATTTTTTTAATATTTATATTCCCAAAATGGCGTATATCATTAGCAAACTTTGGTCCTTACATGACTACGTTTTCAAAGAAGCTGTTGGTATGTTTATCTCAATTCTTAATATTTAGATTTGCTTTATTAAAAAACTTTTTTCGTAAAAAACATTGCCTGTTTTGACATGAACAATGAGTGTTATTTTAAAATTGAACGTACTTTAATTTACTTTACTATTCTATTTGAATAAATAAAGAGAAAAATTAAGAGGAGGCAATTTAAGTTGCACTATCGGTAACTTAATTTTCATTAGTTATTACTTTTGATGCCTACTATTGATAACAAATTTTGAATAAATACAAGTTACAATAAAACTACAGAATAGTAAATTCTGTACATTAAAATGCTTTAAAAACTAAAAATTGGCAGGTAGGTATTGTATGTTCCAAGATCGGTATGGACTACTCACTAGTTTTAATTACTCCCGTAAGAGAGGGGTGAAAGTCGAAATGTAAGTTAAACTTTAAATAATTGATTGCATAGTCCTTATTTTTTTCCAAGCCCTAAAGTTTGTAGTTAAGAAATAATTGACATACAAAGCTTGGTATAAAATGGTCAGGATACTTTTAAATCCGAAATGTAGAGAAATTTTTACTACATTACACTAAAGTTACTTAATTCACTCAATTTTCGCCAACAAAATTCAATCCAACTATTTTTTTGCCCTAGGAATTTAAAAGAAAAACTGGATTTTAACATTTGTTTATCCTCTTTATATTTTCACGTACCTTGTGGGGTTGGCAAAGAGCTTCCTCCTTCTTTCATTCAGTACATTTTTATACAAATTGGTACCACCCCAGCATAAGACCCCAGCGATTTGGCCGTGAAATGTCAACCTAGGTGTCCCTGTAAACCTGAAGAATCTCTGTTGTCAACCTTGCCTTTTTCAGGACATAGCTGAACCAAAAGGGCATGCCCTTCGTCATATTTATACTAACACTTTATTTCATACCCATTCGTTTTCGTTTTCTGTCACCATTTTTTAAATGCGATTGGTAAATGTACCATCAAAGATGAAGGAACACTCTGATTTCGAAGGCATTTATTCTACTTTCATGCTAATTCTAACAAACTCAACTCTCTACCATAAAGTAACATTGGAATGCTTTTTGGCAAGCTAAGTTAAATTATTTTTTTCAGTGATAGTGCACAAATAAAATAATCATGAAGATATTAGTGTATCGTCTATTTCCTCGCTGCCGCCAAATTTCACTAGATGAGTTTGAGTAACGAAGCCACCGCTTTACTCAAGACCCTGACCTAGCATAACTTTGTACATGGTGACTAATGACTGTATAAGAATTAATAATGTCTAACTTGACATAGGCGAAAAACGACCGAAAGCCATATTTAAAAAAAAAGGTACGCGAACGGTTCTTTTGGGTGTGTGTGCCTCTTAAGTACCGTACCTATTATAGACATATGTCTTTTGATTTTTCGAAAGTGTAAATATATGGTTAGTACTTATTTATTTCTAAGTATTTTCATAACGGCCTGCGTGATATTGATGCAAACTGTAGACGCACTGAATGGGTACTGGTCAAAAATTTCCTTTAATTATCGTACCCTACAATCTGTTTACATTATGATCAAATTTTCTGCTTAGTACTAGCTGTTAGAAATCTCCTCACACAATAAGCTCGTTTTTTATATATAAGTACTAAGTTTTCCATTGTTTTGTGTTATTTCACAAACGTGTGAAATAATTACATTAATTTAATGAATAACTAAAATTGAAAACAAAAATTATCACCGTATTAGACAAGTTTATCCTGTTGTAGGATACAACTAAATTAATTATTTGTGGCTGTTTTTATCTCGAATAGAACAAGATATTATTACTTTTTAAAACATAAAAAAATCACTATGCCTCCATTAAATTAGAATAAAAAGAATAGAGTAACTGTGAGTTATGGTGAGGTGGACTTTTAGCGCCAACGTGAATGAAAATGGTCATAATTTTTTCATTATTATTGTATTTCATGTTTATATTGACTGATATTGGTTAATTTAGGTGGGAATTAGATTAATTTTGTTCAGTGAAAGTGCACAAATAAAATAATCATGAAGATATTAGTGCTTCGTCTATTTCCTCGCTGACGTCAAATTTCACTAGATGAGCTTGAGTAACGAAGCCACCGCCTTACTCAATACCCTGACCTAACATAACTTTGTACATAGTGACTAATGACTGTATAAGAATTAATAATATCTAACTTGACATTGGCGAAAAACGACCGAAAGCCATATTTAAAAAAAGAAGAAGAAGAACTGGAATGGTGCATTTTGATAATAGTCGTTGTTTTGATGATAAAACTAGCGATTTTGATGATCGGAACTCAGTCTGGGTCAATTTTAAAAAATTGTTCCAAAGACTAGAGGCATCTGATCGTTACGACCTTACGTAAATACAAGGATTCTCGGATGAACTGCTTTATTTACTTGTGGGCACTAACTACATCATCCGAGTTTCGACTACTGGTCATAGATATGAAATGAAAGAGAGTATTATTCATGAAATATCGTAAATAAAGCACTGGGTTAGCTACTTTAAAGCAAAGTTTCAAGTAGGGGCGCTTAACTGGCTTTGTATAACTCTGAGCTTATCCTACGTTACTATATGAAAGTAAGATTAGTGTATATAAGAAAAAAGCATGGAAGTGGGATAAATGCACTGCAAGTCGCTCAGGTACTTACCAACAATGGCGTCAACAACCTTAGAATTGGCATGTTTGAAAATGAGTGTGATTAAAAAGAGGTAGGTCTGTAGGAATTATGATACATGGCACTTGATAGTCTCTGTTTAACCTGCAAGAGACTTTGCGTAAACATTTGTATATATACATTTATAACTATGAAAATGCTGAGATATATATGTCAATATTTGCTTAATTAGTCTGTAAAAGACTAAACGAAACGAATTAATAAGCGTAGGAAAGAAGACGTGGAGTTCACACGAAGTATAGCCAGATTTATTGCTAAGATGATAAATGAGAATATTTCGAATTTTCAGATCCAAGAAGCAAAGATCTTTTTCTTGTTGGAAAACCGTTTCAATTAATGACGGTAGTGATTTTGTATCAGATGTTCGTATTTCGATGGGGTCCACAGTGGATGAAGAATCGACAACCATATAAAATTGATAAATTAGTGATGGCTTTTGATATTATGCAAGTAATTTGCTGCAGTTTATTGTTTTATAAGGTAGTACCTAATTATTCCTATTAATAAAATAATATTGAACTATATTCCGGGAACTTAATGAGATTAGATTGAATGAGTGAGGCATTCTAATTGATATTGAATGCTTTACAAAAAAAAAATAACATTCTACATAACGTTGTCATATGAGTCTAACCGTTATAATTCTTATACTTGATATTACGTAAAATGACAAATGTAGTGTTAGGTGGGTTTCGTTTTCATTTATTATACTAGGTTGTCAAACCTAATTAACATGCTTACTTTTACATTTTGAATACTTGACTGTAGTTAACAAACAATGATTATATGCGGAAATTCTACATTGTTACCAGGTTCAAGGTTGCGACAATTTAATAAAACATGTGTTAGTGTTTCGTTAGGTTCAACATTTATACCACCAACACGAAACTTATTTTACCCTCCCTGTTATCTTTCGGATGATTTTCAATTATTTATTGAAGTGAAAACTTCTTCAGCGGTGTTACGCACTTTTTTTGGAGTAGGTAAAAATTTCTCAACTGGCGACAGGACACATGACCTGACAGAGAATTCGTAAGACGGCGCAAGGCGCTTGCGCGAATGTCCATGTTGTCATGTTTGTGTACGATAGCGAAATAAACAAATATTGTATTCTACCACATAAATGACAGTACTTAAATATTGATAATGAAAGCAATTCATGCAAAATTATTCCCGAATCATTCCAAAATATCAAATATGCACAATGTTAATATTCTAGTTTTCACCTCTTCACAGTTTTCACTCCGGGAGTGCCGGCAGAAGTGAAAGTTGTTTTTATATATCCGCATTACATATTATCCTATATAAAATACGTAATGCGATTGTGGATTTTTGCAGATACCAAGAGACATTAGGGTTGACATTATATAACCGAATCACACGGGTAGTATCGTAATGTGGTTTCAAGTCTACGAAACTGGCATAGTTGTAAGAAAAGAGTACTGAAAGTAAAGTAAGCAAGGCAGCTCTATAGTAACTTGATACTCTTTGTAACTCTCTGCTTACCCCGTGTTTTAACTATTACTTAAGAAAATATTGTTAAAAGTGAAGGATACCTATACACATACATTTACTCTCACTACCACTACTTTCTCCTTATTAATTATTAAATTTATATAAATATACTGGTTTCAAAGACGGTCGGACATTTCCCGAGCAATTAGGTTGTGAAATGTCGAACTAAATTCACCCATTTTAGTCGCCTTCATGTGTGTTTTGTTATTGTTTGCGTGAGTGTCTGTGTACGTAAAAATATTTTTTTAAATAATTCGGCATTTTTGATGTAGATTTTTTCGCTTGAAAGCTGCCGTGATTGAGACGGTTTTTAGCTATAATACGGACAGGTTTAATATTTTTGGAAATGTTTAGTATTATTATTGCGCGTCACCTTTTTTTATAGCGGCAAAACGTAGAGGCAATAAATATTTGAGCATAACCTTGGACAATATTTGTTAATAGAATGCCATCCTAAGTCTCTCTGGGTAACATAAAAGGTAGTTGGTGTAAAGTATAATATGTATGAAAAAAAATCACACTTCACACAATCTTATAAAATGAAAACATACAAAGATAAAACGATACTAACTAATCAGACGGTTACCCACATGTAATCAAAATTAAAAATCTACGTGTGACTTATAGCGTGTGTAAGTAAGTGTATGTGTATATCAGTATGTGTACATGCTAATCGGTGGCATTACACCTCCTAAACGAATGCTTTTGATGTAATTTTTTCTGTTCCAAAACTGAATTGATCAAAATTATTCTTAAAAGATAGGTCTTGGTAGCGGGTTATTAAAAAATGGTAATTATTAATATTGAACGATGGCATACTTACTACTTATAGTTTGCCAGTGAACATGATCAACAGATCTGCCCACTATCGAGTGCCTATTCCGAACGTTAAATATCCTTGGACGGCCAGTAGCTGATCATATATAGAGTGCGGCCAAGATCTTATGCAAACATAAATATTATGTTACCATATTAATAGGTACAAGTACTACAAATTTAGCAACAGTGCTTATAAATAAAGTATGCAAATCATAGTAAATAGTCACCGATATAGTAACAGAAAATAATAGTATAATTTGCTTAACGCCTATTTCTATTTCATTTCAGGCCCTATCAGCAACATGGCTGAATAAATATAAACTGTTATGTGAACCAATAGATTATTCGAATTCAGAAAACGGCATATTGGTATCTCGACTAGTGTATTCGTATTTTTTATTAAAAATCTCCGATCTTTTGGACACAGTAAGTATTAAAAATTTGTTGTTTTATTTTCAAAACCAAATTTGAATATCCTTACTCTGACGTTGACGCATTTTCATGCAAAGTGTTTTATAATAAGTTTTGGTTCGTTTTTGCCGAGGTTAGGTCACGGTTAAATTATAAAACATACTGACGAAGGTAACTTCACTGATTATAATCAACAAAAATAAACTATAATCAATAAGATATAATAACTATTTTAAACTTCTAATCAACTAAGGCACAGGGTATACTTTTTGGGCGCATTGAAGACATACGTATTTTTTACATCTGATACATTGATGAGGGGGTCTTTCTTTTGAGCTTGGGTGGACAAATGTTGCAATTCTTCTTTCGTTAGTTACGATATCTTCGTGGTCTTCTTGTTGTTTGGGTATCAAATCATTCCAAAGAATACGTTTTAGTTTAAGCGTTAGCTCGATTGGCGAGTGTGTGTTGTGCGGTATAACCAACCCTCTGGCAGGACTTAGCAAGAAGCTTCCTCGTTCAATTGGTGGTGCGTTCGTACAAGGTCTATAGATTACAAATGCATTTATTTCACTTATATCAATTTTTGCCTTAATATGACCTTTCTCTTCTTTTTCGTTCGTAAAAGAATTTCGTGACATTAACTCACCAAAACCTGAAGTTTCCGCTTCTATGTCTGGTTGGCTTTGTGAAACATTTAATAAATATTTTTCCTCAGATTACTCAGAATCAGTATCCTCATCCTTTGAACACGTGAATATCAGTATCAACTACCTCATCATCACAATCAATAAAGTATTGTAATTCTTCATCAAACCAGCTCTCTAAAACCATTTCATGGTTGAGATCACTCAAATCCACTTTACTTGTTCGCTTACGTCCAGTTCCTGAAATACTTAGTTGCGACATCTAAAAAAGAAGTCAAAATAAGGATATTGCAGGTAACAACAATAAAATTTAAATTTTCAAAAAACTTAAATTAAGACCGACCTTACGTCACGGTGACTCCGAGAGTCCAATGGGTGGGAAACGTATGGACGTGCCGCGGTGTACAGCCGACTAACAAAACAGCAAGTCAAAATATGCAGCTACTGAAAAAGACAGGTACATAAAACGCCGTTGGTTACTAAAATATTGCTGTTTAAAATTTTGGGGTTTCACAGTGACCCCACCTCGGCAATCAATTACTTTTTTATCTTTTAATTACTTAGTTTCAATCCCTTTTTTTAATTTTGTTTACTAGTGTGCATGTCGAACTCGTCCACAAACTTCCAACCGACGTCTTGTCAGCATTGAAAATTATTTAATGAATATTGGGTCAGAATTGACTTGTTGTAACATGTCCTCAGCGACTTTCATGCGATTGAGTTTTTGGAGAAAATTCAAGTCTTTTGGGATTAGACCAGCGACAGCATGTTTCATATCCTAATGATTATTAAAAATGACACAGATTGACTTTTGAGATACAGAAAATTCTATCTCGCTCAAATTTGAAAGAGGATTTGAAGTCACTATTTCCTTTACTTTTGCGATGTTAATTTTAGTTGCATATGTTAATGACCTACTAAAACGAGGCAAATCTTTCATCACATATCGACCGCTTTTGAACGCTTTGTGCTACACATAGGCCCGAATCGTTGATAAAGTTGGTTTACCGCAAACTGTCTATAACATTTTCATTGACTACGTGCACCAAATTCAGCAAAACGAAACTTTGAATTTGGAACCATAAATACTTGAAACCATTCCCGATACATTTTTGACTGAATGTAGTTAAAAGCTTTTCATTCTGTTTTGTAAGAACTACATATTTAAAAATCATTGGATTATTGGTATCGGCCTCCATACAGAGTCATACAAGAAGAGCTTTAAGCGCAAAATAGAACGTTATCTCGAGATGGAGTAGCATCTTGGTCTGAGCCGAATTTAAACTCTAGAAGAAGAAATATAATTGTTTAAACAGAAACATCAGTCTAAAGACAACAGATTGACTACTGAGTGTATTTGAGAGTCCAAACTGTCTAGATCGAACAGCACAAAACCAACGTTTACATATTTTAGAGATTGCTCCTAATTCCATCTTTACGAAGAAGAAATCGTGAACACATATTACAATGAACGAGATAGCTCATTAACTGCAAATGAGTAAATGGGTTGCAGTACACTTCAAATGAATCCAGGTTTGGATTTCATCTTGAATCACGGGTAAAATATATCAGGCAAATTTTCAGACGTATCAGTTGGCTAAGCCCCCTTCAAGAAGTGTATCTAAATCACAGCGGTCAAATCATGGGGTTAAGGATGTTTCGGTTTGGTAAAAGAACCAATCACGTTTTGGTCAATAAAATCAACTTTGTGATATTTTCTGCTGAAATGATGGTTCTTTAGATATATACAGAACTTAAAAATATTAAGAAGACATCATTTTATGGTTTCTATACTTCTTATCGTCGGTGCTTGGTAGAATTCCATTCTTAATACAATTTATTTACAAACACTTGTACTTTC
>DVZK01001126.1:0-10082 GCA_018236665.1 Calephelis perditalis
AATTTTGGAAATTCTTCCCCTAAGGGGGTGAAATAGGGGTTGAAAGTAAGTATCAAAGACCGTTATTTTTTAAGTTAGAAACATGAAAATTTATTTATGGGCTACTCATCAAAAATAAGTAGATACGTATTTAAGAATTTCTAAAAATTCCACCCTTAAGGGGGTAAAATATGGGTTGAAAGTTATTTTTAATGGGCTATATTCAGTAAATATATTAACTGCCACGCGAACAAAGCCGTGGGTAACAGCTAGTCCGTATATATACGTCCGAGATTGGATAAACGCCCGGTTTGCGACATGTTTTCTACTCATACTAAATGTAGGATTAAGAATGTTCAGCTGACATCTGTACCTTTGCCTTTGCCGGCATGAAGATACTTTTCAATTAGTAGATAGGTACCTAACTCTGAAGATATTGCACAGGTAGAAATGCTTACCACTAAATCAGATTTTAGAATACATGTCCTTAAAATGACTCTGCCTATACGACCAAATCCATTAATACCTACTTTTATAGGCATCGCTACGTCGTTTCCATAAAAAGTATAATTTGTTTGTGTTATCGACGAAAATAAATTTTCATGTTTTGATAATACGACTGACGAATTGATGACAAAGTCATTTACTAGCCAAAGACATTGACCTTTTGCCAAAAATGATAATAATATGTAGGTATAGTCTATACATATATTAACTAATACATACCTATATTAATACGTGAACTTTGGACCCCTTTTTACGAAAATTGCGCGGCCGCAGGAGCATAGAATTTGGCACACTTACAGTTTATGTGTAGGAGAAGTGCAAAACGCTAATATGTTTCCATAATAATGCTTATAAAGTACATTAAATCAATAAATAAAACATTACCCACACGCACTACCATGCATTCGACACAAATAAATATATTGATGAATGATGATAACGATAAAAGATCACAGATGGCAAACTAACTATTCATAAAGTTTAATAGGTAGGTAGTTGTTCTTTAGAAATGAAGATGGCGTACTTATCAACAAGATATTAAAATTTATTATGGTCGAATTTCGACCAATGGGCGACCACTAGTCTATTTAGATATATAAAAATTAATTCACTTTTCGCGTGGTTGTCGTATCACCACTAAACGGATGGACCAATTTCACTTATTCTGTATTTGTTTTGTTGGTTATTTTCAAGGAGGGGTTGTTATGAAGAGAAGAACTAGAAAAAATGCAGGAAAAGTGGAAATAACAATAAGTACCTACCTACTTAACTTTTATTCATACAAACTGTTAATCTTTAGTATCTAAGTTAATCTTAAGTAGCTGTTAACTTCAAGAGGTACCAAGTTCACCGGATCGGCTGGTGTATAAATAAAAACGAGTCCCTATTTCGAGTGATTGTCGTATCACGCCTGAACGGATAAATCAATTTTGCTAATTTGTTTTGTAGTGTTACTTATTTTCAGGAAAAATGGCGACTGTGCGCTTTACTGGAACTGGAAGGATTTTTCTCCTTGATAACCCGGGCCCACTGAGTGTAATAGACGATCAGCATCTCTCTTCCAGACAGCACGTAAGAGGCGAGCAAAGATTAAATGAGTAATTAGCAACAGGACCAGATGAACTATTCCTGTCGCCCTTATGACCTTTCAGAATTTAGTAGCTAATCGGAAACTGACAAAGTGCGATTTGGAGTTGCGCACAAAGGGTTCTATACAAACCTGAAGAATACAAGTAAAAGTTCACGTATCACATTTTAATATAAAATACCTACTAGCGGCCCGGTACGTGTCTCGCTACGTACCGGGACCTTATAATTATTGACATAACACAGCATAAGAAAAAAACAACAGAAAAACTTTGATTTATAAAAACACAACGAAAAGTAGCATTGCTTATTATATATATAGAAGATAGATTAGGAACCTACCACCTAAGAAAAATTTACGATTTTTGTAATGTTTCCTTTACCAGTGCTATAACTAATTATTAGTCGCCGCTTCGTACCAATTAATATCAACATCTGGGTTTACGGGAAATACCCTGTAGGTTTTGATTCTTTTTTTATTGATATTGGAAGGCAAACAAATTTCCTGATGGTAAGAAATCCACGCCGCCTAGAGACACCAAAAGTAGTAATGGTGCGTTGACAATTTGAGGCCGGGATGCTAGACTTCGAGCAAAAGTAAGTTTACTTCCATTTTACCCTCCGAACCGGAACATCTCATGACAAGATGATTGATGGCGGCAGGAAAAGGCAAGGCGGTGGTACTAATCTAGACGATTCGCTGCAAAACTCTACCACCTAGTCAGATCTCAGTTGTCACGGTAACATCTTACAATGGAGGGTAGGGTAGACTTGCACAATAAGCCTAAGCCTAACATCCCGTCCACACGACAGCGACGCACCTACATCTATGGTGTGTATGGGCATCAGTTATCTCTTACCATAATAATGTCTTTTCACAAAAAAAAGACGATGTGTAAAATGTTTAAAGGAAATCACATTTGTTTTGTTACACTTTTATTAGATCTTAGATTATTTTATAATTTAACAGTGTGATATCATATATGCAACGCAGCTTAAACATAATTTAAATATGCATGTTGCCTACTTTACAGTAGTTAATAATTTAGATAGACAGCTACACTTCAACTTAAACATGACAATCTCAATCAATACTTAAAATACTTTTAAATATGTTTTAATCTAATCCTTGGTTTGGATGTATTTGATGAGATCAATGACGCGGTTGGAGTATCCATACTCATTGTCGTACCAGCTGATCAATTTGACGAAGTTATCATTTAGAGAGATTCCAGCAGCAGCATCAAAGATAGATGAGTGAGTGTCACCAATAAAATCAGATGATACAACTTGGTCTTCAGTGTAACCTAAAATGCCTTTAAGTGGTCCCTCAGCTGCTTCCTTTACTTTGGCCTTAATGGCGTCATAGCTTGCTGGTTTAGCAAGACGAGCTGTAAGATCAACTACAGACACATTAGCAACTGGCACACGGAAGGCCATACCAGTCAACTTGCCATTCAGGGCAGGAATGACTTTGCCTACAGCTTTAGCAGCACCAGTGGCCGCTGGAATGATGTTCTGTTGGGCACCACGGCCATCACGCCACAGCTTTCCAGATGGGCCATCAACTGTCTTCTGAGTGGCTGTAGTAGCGTGTACTGTGGTCATCAAACCTTCAACAATTTCAAAGTTGTCATGGATAACTTTAGCCAGGGGAGCAAGGCAGTTGGTGGTGCAGGAAGCATTAGAGATGACTTTGTAAGAGGGATTGTATTGATCAAGGTTGACACCAACAACAAACATAGGTGCATCAGCACTAGGAGCTGAAATGATAACTTTCTTGGCTCCGCCTTCTAAGTGAGCAGATGCCTTTTCAATGGTGGTGAACACACCAGTGGATTCAACAACATACTCAGCACCAGCCTTTCCCCATGGAATGGCTTTGGGATCCCTTTCAGAGAACACGGCAATTTTGTTTCCATTTACAACGAGATTTCCATCAACAGCATCAACAGTGCCCTTGAAACGTCCGTGTGTGGAGTCGTACTTGAAGAGGTAGACCATATAATCTAAACCAATGAAGGGATCATTGATGGCTACAACTTGTGCTCCTTTCTCAATTGAAGCACGGAGTACCAGGCGACCAATGCGGCCAAATCCATTGATACCAATCTTCGACATTCCTGAAACCAAAAAAAATTATTACTATATATTATCTAGAACACTGTTTATTTTATATTTTTACTTTTAAGTAATTTAGAACAATAGGAAACAGATTTTTTTTATATATGAAACCAACAAGGATTCACCTTGTTGCAATAATTAACTTAAATAAATCAAAACAATGATATTAAAATTCACTTCATTTTTTGATAAATTTAATAGAATAACCAGATAAGAGCACAAAAAAAACTGAATGAAGATTATATAATTAGAATTTAAATAGTTCATCAAGACATAGAAAAATTATTTACTTTCAATATCAAAATAATAGGGTTTTTAAGATACATTTTTTTGCCATGTTTTATTTTTAATATGTTTTTTTTTGCAGAAAGCATAGATGATAGTACTCACAGATAATATCCATATTAATATTATAAATGCAATATTCCATCTATCTGTCTCTATTACACTTTCACAGCTAAACCGCTGTTCATAAATAATTAACGGGTTGAGTTCAAACAAAGACCATGTCTTTTTCAAAAATCAACCCCTAAATAACTATGATGGTGGATGAAAGTTTGTATGAAAATCTTTTCAAAGCAAAAAACTTGAAGGTAAAAATTTACTTTAAAATAAATGTTGCATTAAAATATTTTTTAAGTACACCTTTTTAAAATTTCAAAAAGTGAAACTATACATAATATATAACAGGTAAAATATGTATTTGCAACTATGACTGGAATACCTTTTATAACACCTTTAAAGACTTATTTCTTTTGCATAATGTCTTGTAATAAACGTGCTTAAAATTACACATATAAAAATTTCAATGTTAATCACAATATTAAGAAAATAAAAAATTATGTTAAACATATTTCAATCAATCTCACAACTACTCGAAAGTCTGCAATGCAACAATTAAAAGAAATTAATCATGTTTAAGTTTCAGTGAGTTTTAGTCATTATTTCTACCTTTTTTAGTTTATAGCAAATCAATTGCATTTAATATGAAATTCATAAACATTTCAACAAGTTTCCTGTCAATATTTAAGCACTTTTTATAATATTCCTTTTTCTTATCCGGAAATGAATCAACCGAAAAGAAATAATAGAAATATTTAAAATTACATTAATGTTACATTTTAATTAGCTTTATTACATAGCATTAATGTTTTATTGTAAATATTACCTGATTTAGAATAATACCATCAAAATAAAATTTTATCTAGAGGTCCCTATAGATCAATTACACTTATATAAAAATTGTTGCAATAGGTGATAACAGTTAACATTGTTATAATAGTAGGTAATTCGATTTCTGACCACAATTTTTATACAAACTTTCTTCCCCTATTTTTCTACGGGGGTTGATATAAAAAAACTTATGTTTCAACTAGGACCTTTAGCTTTATAGATATCAAATTTCATCAAAATCGGTTTAGGGTTATATACGTGAAAGATCAACAGACAGGCAGACAGACTTCGCAATTATAATAACATAGAAATATGGATTATTAAAGAATATAAGATATTATTTAATAAATATGTACATAAAAACAATATCTGAAATAAATTCCAAGTAAAAGTATCGGTAAGATCGGAGCCGGCGTCGAGAGGTCAAAGAAAGGTCACGTAATTAAAGCGACTAAAACGTTACACACATAAAGCAAAAGTGTTTTTTCTTGTTAAATCTATAAAATTAAAGTTTATTCAATGTCTGAATTATTAAAGTATTAAATTCACACAAAATTTATAGTTACACCACTGTGTCATCACCTGATTTCAATAATAAATTACTATTGTATCTGATTACTTTAAAACATAATGCACTAATTTAAAGTGACTTTATAAAAGAAATAAAATTCGCATAATACTTACTGATTTCAAAAAGAAGAGTTGATTAAAGTTTATCTCACTAAGAAATACTTGTACTTCTTCCACAAGATGGATTAAAGAAATGTCAAATGAAGGACGCCCCTGACCCCTCTACTCTCTAGCTTAGGGGAATCGAGCTACCACACGAGTTACGAAATACAAACATCTCGTAAAACTTGTAATCGTTAATCGATATGAAATAATTGACAACTAAAACTAACTTTAAAGTACCGATTCACAATTTTAATTTCTTGAATATTAATTATAAATATGAAAAAACAAAAAACCTGTAACCTTTAATATTTATTAACAGTTTTATGCACCGTAGACCTGCTGCACAAATTATTCATTACCTATAATATACGAACAAGCCTACGAAATTTCGAATGTAAAAAAATGCAAATCAATGCTATATCTACAACCCTACCACATACATTACTGACTTTCTGGATGGAATTTCTATCGTGAGATGGAACCCCATTAAGGAATACTATGATAAGTGCGCACAAATTCCACACAATATAATTTCATAGATTTTTGTAGCCATCCATGCTATGGCCTTCCGTTCCGCTTCTCGATTCGATTTTACCATACACAAGTACGAACGTATGTGGTGGACCTTAATGCCGAAAAGTTCTTTTGGCATGATATAAAATATTCGCTTATTACATTTATAATCTTTTTAGCAAAAGAATTATATTGAGTGTAGCCAACGAGGGTGGAGGTTCTGTGTAAACGTTATAAAGTATCGAGTATTTGATGTAATTGAGTTTTTGTAGACCGCGCATAGACATTTTTTAAAATACTTTTTACAAAAACTAGCAGAACATTGCTAACTCTAAGCTAGGATATTCATTAGACCTCTAGTGTGAATAAAATAACCAAACTATTTCTACCCTCTACAGCAGAAGGCAACAATGGTGACCATTGAAGCGACAAGTATCACCGCTATGTCTATCCTTGTCAATTATATCCTAGTGACTACCGAATCAAAATCGAAAGTTAGTTAATTTTTTTTCCAATTGACGAATTCAGCTAGACTTACACTCATTTACAAGTAAACTTACAACACTCAATAACATTATATATAGCTATAATCAATAATAAAATTAACCAAACATTTTTCAATGATAAAATAAAATCGAATAAACTATTATCGATATTTTGAAATAAACATCCCTACGCACTTTGATGAGTTGGACATATCTATACTTTATGATCTGTGATGCCAAATTAATTTATTCCCTGATTTCTTTCATTCCCGAATTTATATAACATTATTAAATGAACAACTTAAAATAATGAAGCAAAAATAAATACATAATAATTAACACATTTTTATGAACATAAGATACACGTATAATCAATTCTAAAGATTTCTTTTTAAGGCAAATTTGTTTTAGCAGAAAACGTTATTTCCCAGTTTTGAAGTTTGCTAAACAATAGAGACATAGGTTACTTAGATAAAAGGCTAGGTAGTATTAATTAATGACGTGAGAATGTAATGTTTTTCCCTCTAGGATATATTTTGATGATTTCTCAGCTGCCATAAAATTGCAGTATATTTTGTCTGTGATTAATCTTTCTCTATTGTTACATTATCTATGGATTACTTCAATAATGTCGGGCAGCTGTCAATGACATTTTGATTTGCTTCGTGTAAATTTTGTGATGATAAAATTTTAAAACCGTCTTAGATTCATTGAATATGTTTTACATTAACAGATAATGATTATTTGTGTAGTCCGTATATTAAAAATACCGCTGTGAACGTGTCTAGAAGATATTTATTGTATTTTTGGTTATAATGGAGGATCTTAATTTGACAGAGACCGAAATGCGATATTTCGGTGATTTGTTTTTGTGTTGTGATGAAGAATCCAATGGGAAAATACCAATATTAAAAGCAACTGAGCTATTTAGGTCGTCTAATATTCCAAATGATGTCTTAAAACAGGTAAGATATGGATTATTTATGGCTAAAATTTAATATTTTTCATTTAATTAGTGTTAATCATTATTTTTTTTGTTTTAGATCATGGATATTAGTGTAGCTCCTAATACATGTACATCCTTAAATCATATGAACCGAAAGCAGTTTTATTCTGCGTTAAAATTAATAGCAGCACATCAAACAAATAGGACATTGAAACCAGAATTACTAGCCACTCCTCTTGATCTTCCTCTGCCTAGATTTACGTGGACTCTAAACGACGCTAATGCAGACCTTATACAATTATCAAATTCTCCTAAGGAACAACATATTTCTAAAAGAGATAGAAATTTTGGAAATCATGGAGCTTATGAACCTATTAGGGTATCTTCAAATTTATCTGATAGTGATGTTCCACAAACATTGTGTCATGATAATACAGAAGGATTAAGTACAGATTCTGAAATAGAATCGGAAACAACTTCACAAAGATCTGGATCTTGTGGGGTAAGTTTTTATATCTCGTTGATAGATAACATTTATTGATGTAAATAACAGAATAAATAAAACATTTCCTCTTTATGAACATTTCAAAAACACAACAAGTAATAAACTTATGTAGATTTTTTAATGATATGGTTTTGTACAAGCTTAGCACGTACATTTATCATATGCTTAAGCATAGTGCAGCTTCAGCAGGTTGTCACTGTGCAGCTGCAAGCCGCGGCTAGCATCATTACCAAAAATATGATTAGTTCGTATCAGACCTCCGCGTTGTGCATTCTCATCAAATCAATATCATAATCAATATCAAGATCAAATCATATTAATCAATCGCGTCGATCGTCTAGCCTCTATAATAATCAACCAATACTAATTAATCAAATATCATATTATCATTTTATTATAGTTTTAAGATAAATCAATAATAATCAGTGTTTGAGTCACAAGTGTTTGTATCATAGAACTCAATATTAAATAGTTTTAGCAAGTCGCGAAAAGTATAGTTATTTCAATCATCATTAATAATCATAATCATCTTCAAAAGTCTGTAGGACACTTGCGAAAGCCCCTACAGGTTTGTTACAACTTAAACAATATTGATTATCCAAAATCAGATAAGCAGAAAAAAAATAAAAAGAAACTAAGTAAGTAATATGATTACAAAAATCACACTTATAATATTTTTGTGTGATTAATGCTTTTACAGTTACAGTGTTTTCACGTCCATTATATTTTCATCATTTTTAAAATTATAATAATGGAACTTCACTAAGTGCTGACAATAAAAAATATAGAACAGTATTCATTGTTAATTGTCGCACTAGTTAAACCAACAGCCAATCGTATCTTGTGAAAAGTTCACAAAAGCATCTCTCTTATCAATCAGCAAATGTTTATCTAGTTTTTAATTTATATCTTGGTTGTCTTTAATATTTTACTGCTATGGAATGTTATCTTGCAACTCATTGTCTGCTTATGCCTGCTTCAGAAAAATAATTCTTATACATACACAAGATAATTCGTAATGAATACTATTTATGATTTCTTTTTATTGCAAACATGCAAGATAATTTTATAAGTAAAACATGTTAGTTACTGATACCATAAATTTGAAGGAGGTTTTATCAGATTTGTGTTGAAGTCGTCAAAATAGTTTGAGCAATCTATTAGTTTTTGATCCACTACAAATACTGGCAATAAATTCATAAGTACAGAAGTAAATTTTTCAGAAAACAAATACTACAGCTCCTGCTATGTTAATAATGTAATAATAATAAATGTTTTTAATAAAGTAGGCCTAAATGTTGACCTGAAATATATGACTGAAGATATCTTGTTGGGAAAGTTATTGCTAGAATAACATTCAGAAATTGGTAAACTTACACAAAAAGCATAACATTCAGGTTGACAAGACTCAAGTATTGCCTTAGGTATCCATAAATAATGTGTATTTCTTATGATTTGCAATGAGCTACTGTTTTTCGTGTAAACTGTAAACATTATAGTATTAATAGTAGCTACTATAAGTCTAGGTTTTATCACAGTAGGGCTACGCTTGAAGCTTGATTCCAAGCAAATTAAAAATTGGAATTTAATGTCATTTTAGGTACTCTTGAAAACAAAACTAACGGATTATTAAAATTTAGTTCCAAAAAACTTCAAAGAATCCCAATTTAATAAAACCCACAATTATAGCAATACCCTATTCTACTACCCAAGATGCTTCAATTGCCAGAGGTCAAATCTTTGCCTATCTCAATTTATACTTGAATTTCTTAGTCTTTTGTTTATACTGATTTGTTTGCACTATCAGCGAAGAGCGAAGGCTGGGTCACCTTGGAGCACTGCCAGTGAAAGTCCGACGCCAACAAACAGTGTAGCAGAGCGAGCTCATCCAGTTTGGGAACACAGTGCCACTGGAAGAGGAGTATGGCCTGTTAATACCGCTGAAGAACACACACAACTACTAGGTAGATAAAATTCTAGTTATTCATGTAATATTTATTAAAACCATCAATTAATCATAAACAATATTTTCGAACTACCTTGTTGGTAAGCATTCCGGACAAGCATAGGAGTTTGTGATTTTTGTATT
>DVZK01001127.1:0-10080 GCA_018236665.1 Calephelis perditalis
AAGGTATATTTATTTATATTCTTATTCTTATTTGTAAAAAATATATTTTTTACTCCATGGTAAATTGATCAATTAAATGTTGTTCTTACTTAATTTATTACTTATTTTGTGGCCATTATGAAAGACCTTACTTGCAAGTCGTTGCCTAATCTACAAACAGTAAAGATTTTGTACGGAAATGTTACGACAACTTTTAAGAAGTTTTTGTCTATTTTATTTATAATACTTTTAGGTTGGGAGCACAAGCTTGCAGACAGGTCGTCGCTGCCGCCGGCTTCAGGGGAGGAGAAGAGTAAATCTCAATCCAGACATGTATTCGCACAGCCACAGTTTTCTAAGTATGTAAGATAAAAATTTACATGAAAAATCTTTTAAATTACTATCTAGATACAGTAAAATATTAGGGACATGCCCATGTAATTCGCCTTTCTTATATATTATATTTGTCTTTATAACTTACAATGTATATGAAAGAAAACTAATATTAAAATATTTATGTAATTATGTAATTATTTTGTATAAATGTTAAAATATTTGGACAACACAATGTGGAAAAAATATGTTGAAATATTCAAATAGTTCTTCTTTACACACATATTCCGTATATAAATATACTCATTTCATTTCATCACTTAATAATCTATACTCAAAGGGAAAGCCCTGAATCTTAACAATGAGAAATAAGATAACAAATGACCTCTCACATAAAAAAAAATAAATAAACTGAAAGCCAGGGCTTGTAGTATAATGATCGTTTTTCTTGATTGTTACTTCAATTCAATATTTAAGTAATTAAATGTTACTGTTTACTATTGTTTTTAGTAAATTTTGTATAATTTTGATAAATGTTATACATATAAGGTCCATGTATAAAATTTGTAAGTCGACATATTGAAATCAGGGGTGGCGGTTTATGGCGCGAGCAGACGGAAGGGTCGTCGGGCAGCTCGGGCCGCTCGCCCTCGCCGCCGTACCTGCGCTGGGCGCGCACGCTGCATCATCTGCTCGAGGTAACTTAGCCGATTGTTAATGGGTCATCAATCCCATTTCTGGAAGGGCTATTTATTAGAAGTAGTTTTACGGAGTACTGACTTAAACGAATTTGGATAATAGCTATTAACAAAAGGGTACAGAATAAACCCTTAGAGCTAATCGTGTACTTTCGACATAGTAAAAATAACGTTAGTGCTACACATTCAACCAATTGCGGTATAAAGCGAAGGCAAACGGAAGAACTGAACGAATTTTACTGTTAAAAAGCAAAATGTTGTACACATATTCTCTATATACACAACAATGCTCACTGCGGGTACTAAATACTCTTAACTAAATCTCTTACATCGTGTATACATCATAAGTTATAATAAACTGAAGTAGGTAACTGATAGGGTCTGCGAATATTGGTTCCAGCGCTAAAACAATTTTCCACGTGTTGGTCCGGGCTCCTTTGCAGAATACACCATCTGCCTTCCTGTTAGACAGTTCGTAAAAGGCGACCATTGGCTTACCGTCACTAATATCGTAATAGCTGACTAGGTGTCAGAGTTTCGCAGCGACTCGCCCGGATTGGCCCCTACTCCTCACCTATTTCTGCCGCCATAGTTTTAGCGCTTGTCGTTGACGTGTTTCGATTCGAAGGATGCGTTAGCCGGTAAACTTTTTTTTTCTCAAGACCTAACAAGCCGACAGTTTGGCAACGCACCGTCACCACCATTGGTATATTGTGAGGCGGTGTGAATTTCTTACCAGCAGGAAATCCGTTTGCCTTCCAATATCATTAAAAACAAATCTACAGTTTTACTAACTGTACTGTGTAAAGTTTTCGCATCGTCGAAAGTGGATTCGCAATAAACCAACAAGGAATGTTGACAGTAAACGATTGATGTTTTATAGAAATTATAAAAAAAAACAACTTTGACAGGTTTCACGTTTTAGTTAGCAGAAATAATTTGTACGTTTTAACGTAACGCGTTTTGCAATGTTTAGATTTGCGTAAATTTCATTCTTCTGAATGTTAACCTATCTTCGAAAGCATGTTTGTGAAAAAAGGTGATCTGTAGGAACGGTTGGGATTAAAACCAATAGCTGCTTCGTTGCAACAGCAACAGTGATTTTTAACAAATGCTCGCGACAGTTTAGCGGCAGAATTTTTGGAGGTTCCTAAGCGATTTCAGAGTGGCTGTATCAGTTGGATAATATTCTGGTTTTAGGACGCGGAGGGCGTGCGGCTGTTCCGCAAGTTCGTCGGCGGCGCGGGAGGGCTGTATGTGGACCAGCTCAACTTCTACTTCGCCGTGCAGGGCCTACGTCAGGAGCACGAGCCCGCCAAGATCCGGCAGGTCGTCTCCGCGATATACAAGTTAGTAGCATACACTCTTAATATTATATTATGCAATCAAAAAGCATATCATCCCCGCATTCGTAACTTTATAACCTAATTATTGTAATAAGAAAAATAAACCATTATTTTTTTAACCATATTATCTTTATACAGTTATCACTTTTATAAGTATTTTTTAACAAAATAAAATTATATGGAATATTTTTTTTCAGGTTTTTATGCAAGTCTCAGCTAGCGATGCCCGAAGACCTGAAGCGGCACGTCAAGCAATGTCTCAAAAGTGGGAATTTAAACATCGAGAAGACAATATTCGACAACATGGAGCAGGAGGTGCGTTTGCGACTAACATTTTTTGCAAAAGTTTTTTTTTAATTTTTAATGCATAGTAAAATTATTTAGCTTAGATTACGTGAATTATTAGGGTAAAAAAAAAATAATTGGTTTTTCATTTGTCAGATCAGTGTGTTTGGGCAATATGACTATATGGCATCGAACACCTTAACTTGCTTTGATATCTCTTTCAACTCTATTATCAAACTGTTGTCCTCTTTGGAATTTCTGTTTTTAGTGCTTGGTCCAGAACTCGTAAGTGAATCATAGACAAAACCATTATATTTGTAGGTTGTTTGTTATGAGGACGTCATAATTGGATTTTATGTATTTTATTATGAAAACGTAAAATTATTGTGTATATAAAATGTTAAAGAAAATACGTTTTACCTATCTGTTTATTGTATTCTTTTAAATATTTTTGAACGTGTGTATCAGGTGACGCGCGCGATTACGGAGACGACGTACGCGTCGTTTCTGCGATCGGAGGAGTACGTGTCGTACGTCAGTGCCGCTACGCAGCCGCTCTCCTCGCCGGATGAGTCTCCACTCGCTCCGCACCCGCATCACAGAGAGGTACGTATAACATACTACACATCAAAATTTTGCAAAAAAATGCATCTTAGTCACTTTATGGACGGTATTGGTCCCAAGCTCTTTTTAAATGAGGTTACAAATACAAGAGGTTTTTAACAATTTGGCAAAATTGTCTGCTCGTTTAGTGACCAACTAATACATTTCTGCCAGTACTGGTCGAGGTAGACGTTAGATACAATTAAAATACGATAGGTATAAACCTAAAATCTGTTATTTTACTAGTGCTTATGTGAACACATGTATAATTATGTAAAATATAAATATATGTACGTGTGTGCAGGTGTGCGCAGTGAGCGGTGCGGGTGGGAGTGGGGGTGCGAGCGCGCTGGCGACACTGCACGAGGGGCAGGAGCTGGCGGCGGCGGGCGGGGGCGGGGGCGCGCGACTCACACACGACGCGCTGCTCGCCACACAGTCGCGCCGGCTGCACTCCGACATCGCCCCGTGAGTACACCCGCACTCTACACACTCGCACCCACGCGCTTCCACCCGAACCTTAAGGTGGTTTTACACGGTCTGCGGTATTCTGCGGGTTGTTGTCTATAATCTATAAATTACCACTGTAACCAACTTCTCGCAAATGTCAGATATAGTTAAAAGTTTTTTTTATCTATGGTACCGCGAATATCAAATTTTATTAAATATTAAAAAAAATAAAAAAAAATCTTGTTTTACGTTTGATACTGGTACGGAATGTAAAAGGTTTTTGTAATGTACCAAATTAAAAACAGAATTTTCAGTTTATTATACGTTCATTCGTAATACCTCGCACCGAGTAAAGCCAGCCTAACATCTAACACTTACCATTTACTATATCTGAACAGTCACTTCACGGCACATTCACAATTCATATAATTCTTGATTTTCTTGCGTACTTATCACTTACAAAATTTACCATACTTGACAACATAGGATTGTTTCTAATGAAACCTATTCCAGTTATTATTTTATTTATTGTACTCGTATATAGTTCAACAATGCAACTTTTGACATAAAATAAAAAACGAGCAATATTAGAATCTCCTATTTCTCTCTCCTACCCTCCTATTCTATCTCCTAAATCAACCCAAACAAACCAGTATACAACATTATTTTATGTCGTTATTGACAATAGTGCCAAATTTCTTCCGCACAAGTTCAAATGTTTAGGCGTGATAACATTACAAAGACACATCCAAACATAATACACATCCAGGAGTTCTCAAATTTTTAGAGGACCTTAGACCTAAATTATATTAATTATAATAAACACGTTATAAAATTCTGCATTGATATTTGAAACAATTTAATTAGTTTACTAAAGTGATTGGTATATTATTATACATGCTAAGCAACCCCATTTATAATGTAAAATATACCAAGACTTAAAAGACACTCTTGTTTGCTATAGGCAACATAAATGATAATGAAAAAATTCATAAAAAAATACTTTAAAATCTTACTTTGAATATTAAAGGACTACAGCATTGTAAAGTATATTTGTTAATTATCAGATAGGTGAAAACATTAGAAACAGGCAGACTTTTTTAATTTACAGTTACGGCATAATACAACATAATAATTATGTGAACTTTATTTTACATGGTTGCCTTTTTTATTACCGAAATAAAAATAAAAAGGTCTTCTTTAAAAATCAAATATATGTAATTATATAAATTCGCAACTGATTTACAACTGAGACATGTGCAATCCCATCCAAAGTATGGTAGAGAATTGAGAATTTGGAGTAACTGGCAATCAATATTTATCGACATCTAGTTTAGAAACGAGTATTTCAAAAAATTGAGTCGGATGTAAAAATAATTAAACGAAAAGACACTATAAGTTAATAGGTTTAGGCAAATGTGTTGTCTCTCTTTACTATACAGTAAATTATATTTTGTGATGAATAGAAACGTTCTCGAAATTACAACGAAAGACACTTCAAAAGGTAATTCACACCGAGGATAAATTTCGCAAATACGCCACTTGCAACCTTAACCTCGGACTTCGCGTTGGAAAAATTAAATAAAAATAAATAGTCGAATATCGATGATAACGTTATCGCCTAGTTACTAATCGATGTTGATGGATGTTCTTGCTAGGGATTCCGACCTAATTGTGTGACCCTGCACTGCATGCAAACCTTGTATGAATAGCATTATAATTTCGGCCCCCATTGATTTTATAGTTTTTCTCCATAGCTTTACTGATCTGTTCTAAATATTGTTTTGCCCCCATGTTTGTCTCCCTGCGCTGCATGTACGCTGATTCGACCCCGTGCATTGTATACACGCTCTGCTGAATACCACCTTCTTACCTCACACACTTACCTCGATCATTGCGTTTTGCTGCATCCCTCCACCGTCCCGACTTATCCTGTCCGCCCCCGATATCCCGTGGTGGTATGCAGACACCGCAAGCGTTCGGTGTACAGTGCGCACGTGTCGTACGCGGGATACACGCCCGCCTCGCGCCAGGACTCTGAACGCGCCAGCCTCAGTAGCGGCAGGACAGATAGCGATGCTGTTTCGCTCTCCGGCAGCAGTCTGTAAGTATCATTCTGGACAATCAAAATTATTGGACACGGACACTCCTAACTTTGAACTTCTGTCAGACCTCTTGGTGTGAGAAGTACGAGACTTAAATCTTCCTGTAAGTTATTTTTATTAGCCAATTGATCAATTACCTGTGCAGCTGGGATACCAACTCATTGTCAATGATTTTGTCTGGCGACATTTTTCTGCGTATGAAAGGTACATTATAATATATTTTTTCCTGAGAATATCACAAACCATTAGGGAGTATACAAACAGTTACATGTAGCGACAGAATTATTTATACTATAGCGATATTATATTATATGATCGAATAAGTTGCTCTCTTTCAACAACTGCGCTATCGCTTTTCTTCCATTGATTGAATGCGGCTCGAAATCGTACATCAAAGAATATTAAAATTGTAAATATTAAAAGTTTCATTTCAGGTTCATATCTAACTTGAAATATATTTTTTGCTTCCTTAAAAAAATACACTGAACTAGATAACAATAAACTGATTATTGAAGCGATGAAATAGTAACGCAGAAAGTGTGAGCAAAGTACAGACAATACATAAATTTGCTAATTGTATAAGTAATTAGCAAATTGATATTCGTTGATATTAGTAAATTTCTATGATATGCTACTTCTTGACTCTAGACATAACGCGTCAAGTGAATGCGAAATATCGTTCAAATTCTATCGTAAAATGTTACCGTTTGTATGCTCCTTTAGAATGTTTGCATTGCTTATTTAACAAACTTTATTTCACCTTATTTTTTTTATTTTTATAGTTTCGAATATTAGATTACAGAAATGTAGTTAATGTTGTTTTGTGTTACATTCCCATTTAGATACCAAATCAATCTCAAAAGTAAAAAGCTAATATAAAATATTTAAAGTGAAAAGATTGACATTGGCCTATGATGTTATTTGACATAATATATAATGTCGACAGAGACGGCATGTCCCTCCGCGGGCCCCGCGAGTGTCGCGAGGTCCGCCACCGGCCGCGGCTGTACGGGCTCGACCGGCACGCCGTCATCAACAAGGAACAGGATACCACCATGGTGAATAACACGGAATTTACATTATTTTAAAGCCTAGAAACGTAACAAAGATGCAGTTCCTGATGGTCAATTTCCGAAAATATATGAGATCTGAATTGTTCGACTAATAATCGCATAAATTTATTTAACTCTTGAGTCTATGTGATATGACCATTCCCAACGCGATGATATGAGGCTTTCTTTCTATTGTGTAGGTGATACCACGAACTCAACGCGTGCAAAGTGAACAATTGCGAGTGCTGCCGCCGGCGGAGTTCGCGCCGCTGCTCATCGAGAAGCTGGAGCGGGTGCGCAGGGACCAGGAGAACAAGGAGCGGCTGGAGAGGAGGCTGGCTGAGGTAATCTCATACAGATCATACTGTATTTTATATGTACCACTCAGATCTTTACTGTCTTTTCTAACGTTTAAATTTATGAAAAGAATACTAAAACTAAACGCACAATAAGGAAAAAAAATAACTTGGTTTAGTTTATCAACAATATAATTATCATTAGTGAAAAGGGATTTGTTTACCCCTTATTAAGTTTTAATATGACATGTTTTCAAGGTACTTTTCGACGACTTTTAATTTTTGTGTATGTATAAAAAATGTATGTTTTAAGTGTATCTAAACTTAATACAAGCGCCTAAAACTTTAAATCCAAAAAAGAATGTGTGTGTGTGTGTCTGCAGGGGGATGCCGATGACGCGACTCAGGCGCTGCCCCCGCAGCTGGTGGCGGCCGCCATACGGGAGAAGCTGCAGCTCGACGACGACAACGACCAGGACATACTCGGTACGGCCGTTACAACATATTACTTTTAATTGTTTTTTTATTTATAAACATTATCAGTCGTCTTATAGACTAGCGTTTAGATAAGCATTTTTATATAGTATTGAAGGATAAACAAGAAAGCTAACAGATATCATAAATATTCCATATGCGTCGCTGTTTTTTCGAGGTACTAAGACAATTATTGTGCAAATTTACCGGCTACTCTATCCTCCGAAACGTAACATGATCCTGTCATTATAGTGGCAGAAATTGGTAAGACGGTGGATCTCTACTCGGACAAGTTGCAGCACGATACTCTACCACCTATAGTCTAGTTGATAATGACCCATTTCGCTGTCTGACAGTTCGGAGTCGAATAAAGAGACCCGAAACACGATAAGGGAAAACGCACTTCACTTAAACACGCGCGCCTATATTTACCTATCTACAAATTTAATAAAAAACTCTTTCATGTTGTCCTCCTGGAGCTTATGTGACAAAACATGTAAAAGTGTCACACTAGAGACGTTAGTTGGTACCAGTTAGGGAGCTGCACGTTGTGTAGAGACAGATTACATGAGCGGCCGTCCCACAGACCAGCACGTGTCGCGCGTGTGGTCGGAGCGCACGCCGGGCGCGTCCCCGCCGGGGGGCCGCCGCGCGCGGGCCCGCCACCACCGCCGCGCCCCCTCCGCGCTCTCCGCCGACTCCGGACACTACGACGGCCCGCCCGACACCGCGCACACCACGCATCCCGCACACGTGCGCAGGTACCCCACACGCACGCTACTGTCGCATCACTCCGCACGCACACTGCGCCAACCTACAGTACTACTATTTCAATTATGCGCTTCGGCTTTACACTTTTTACACTTTATACTTTTGTTTTTAAATTGGCTGACCTAATCTAAATTTAAGCGAAATTATTAATTATGTAATAACAAATCTACATAAAGTATCTATCGCTTCTGTGGTCTAGCGGTTCAGTTGTTGGACTTGACTGCATGAGGTCCCGGGTTCAAATCCCAGGTCGGCCAACAAAAAGAAATTTGGGTTTTTCCAATTTTCTAATAAAAAAAATGTTGCTTGGGATTGGAGGAGGCTTGCCACCTATCACATTGAGGGACTTAGTGTCTTCGGCTAGTCGTTGTTGCTGTCCTTTCATAGAAACCTTCTCCTGCCAATAGAAAATACAACAAAAAAATAAATAGCAAAATTAACCGTTCCGTTCAGGCGTGATACGATAACCACGCGAAATGGGGATTTATTTATTTATATATAGATAAATTCTTATAGGATATTGGTGCGAAGCCAAAACTGTACTTACAGTAACAAAGGACTCAACGGTCGCATGTACTAAATGCAATGACGTCATATTATTAGAAATAAGGCATTAGCATCAATGACATGGTGACCACGACATCGTCAAGGTACATGAAAACTTCTGCATTAGAACTCAAAAGCCACAAATCAGATCGTTATTAAATGTATATGGTACCACCTCAAAATAATTATTCACTACTTTTCGAAAATCGAATCTCGTCAAAGTTTTGGAGGACAATTACCAACCTAAAAATAAACTTTTAAAATCTGTTCGTATGGTACGAGTAATCGCGTTTTAAATATACAAAAAAAAATTGAAAAAAATGTGAAACAGACAGAAAAATGTGTTGAGTTTTTTAGTGCACTCTAAAAGAAAGTTTTTTAAGATTGCACTAAAAAACTGATTCCAATTTCGTTGTCACATCATCTATAATCATAAAAACATACTTACATTAGTAAATATTCAAAAACCACTTTTCAAATTTTGTACTATTGCATCTGGCTCATCTCGTGAACTACTCTACCAAAAAACTATTCATCAAAACTCATAAATAATTAGCGAAGCAATCGCATAACATCCATACCAGAAAATCAAACGAATCGGAAACTTCCACTTTTTTGTTTCGATTAATAATACGTGCAGTAAAACTGCGAAAAATCGACGTGATTTAACCATTCTTCTATTGAAAGCTAGCTAATGTTTCCGAGATATTCCCATACGTCTAAATTTTATCAACATGCTTTGACCTTAACTACTACGACCACCATTATCTTCGAAAATGTAGTCAAGATGAAAATGTATGCATTGCTAAGTATAACTCAAAAACCATTTGTCGAATCGTCATAATATTAAAATGAGACCACCTCACAATTATTGAAAAATAATCACATGTATAAGGCCGAGTAATCGTATAACAATTTTACAAAAAAAAAATAAAGACGAGTTGATAAACTCCTCCTTTTAAGGAATCGACTTAAAATAGAGCCCATTACAAAGGTTCCAATCTGACAAAATCGTTTCGCAATATGCACTGTGGATGACTCTACCTACCTGTTCAAAAAAATCAACAAATCGGTTTGTTATTGGCCGAGCAATCCCGTAACAGACATAAAAACACACAGACGAATTGATGAACTTCGCCCTT
>DVZK01001128.1:0-10076 GCA_018236665.1 Calephelis perditalis
GACGCGCTACCTACATTAAAGGTAGAAACAGACTGAGCCGAAGTACGCAATGTATACGATTCATGATGACGTCTGATTTCGTACGACGTCCTTGAATTTATATAATAACGTGTGACTTAGAAACACACTTATCTTACGCACGCTAGCGTACGCGTCCCAAGCGTACGTAGATCAGACGATCCAGATCGTGCTGGGAAACGTGGAGGAGGATCATGCACCGCCCCACGCGTCAGACAAGTGTGTTTCTAGATCGTATGTATGCGCGACGCGTCAGATACAGACGGAACATCGTTGGAGAAGGAACGTTACCAACAATAAAATGGGAGGATAATTTATTTTGTGTACCCAATGTGTTTTCTTCTTTTTTATTTTGTTTTTTAACACGGTCATATTCATATGAAAATAAAAAAGGCAATAAATTATCCCCAAACTCGAATCAGACAACATTGTAAAATAAAGTCAGAACAACGACTGATGTCAATTGTCCGTTGCATACGTGGGACCAGTGTGCATGCCTGCTCTCCCATGTCGTAATGCATACGTAGGATACGTGGGCTCATTTTGTTTCTACCTTAAGTAGTGACTACGCTCTTTTATTGAAAATTCTAAGGCCTGGAATCCATTCGGTAATACCACTGTTGTAACTGGTTCCACAAAAGTGCTGAGATAAACGTTTTCAGAATCACAAAGTTCTACGAATTACTCATGCGTAAAAAATCTTTATTTTTGACGAGATATTCGATGGTAACACTCAAAGTAGAAACAAACTGAGCAAAACTGAGTTTAAAATTGTATAAATCATGTGAAATAAAATTTAATTTAAGTTTAATTTTGATATCGAGTGTTGATTTTAATTTTGTTTTCAATTTATTTATTGTTGATTGAAATTTATTATTTTCGGCATATAATTATTACTATTATTATTTATTAGCATTATTTCTTATTTCCTAAGTTTATACATTTAACATTATAAAAAAATATAAACATAAAAAATAGAGCACCAAAGACGGTGGTCTTACAACTAAACCGTCAGTGGTCAGGAAGACAGAGTGAGGAATCTCCGCACATTATTATTGTTATTATTATCATTAACTCTTTATTGTACACAAAAAAAATACAGAAAAGCTTGAGTCTAAAATATACGTAAGTACAAAAGGTGAGCTTATCTCAAATTAATGAAATTTCTTTCAGCCAACCCGTTAAAGGAAAACAATAAATGGAATATGAAGAGGTATATTTAAAAAAGAAATTTGTTTTCGTGACACTATTAATAACTCAAAAAATGCTGAATCTATTTGGTTGGAAATTGATGGGGAGGATAGACTAGTAGCCCGTTCCGGCTTGGTACGGGTTGACAAATTTCTTATTTTTCATAGAAATAATGTAGCCTTTGTTCAACAGGGATAGTGTCGGCTTCTAATGGTGAAAGAATTTTTCAAATCGGTTCAGTAGTTTTGGAGCCTATAAAATACCTTTAAGCAAACAATCAAATATTTCCTTTTTATTATTAGTATAGATTATTAATAATCTTAACTATTCATTGTTGCAATAAAACTGCAAAATATTACCATAAATGAATTCCCGATTTTGTGATTTTTATTGAAGTTATTATCAAAATCCGGGACTAATCTATTATTTTTTAGTCTATCTGTCTGCGTATAACTTGTCCATTTTACTGAACAGTTTTAATAAAGTTTGGAATTATAGCTACCTTATTCTTAAGGTAATTTTTGCAAGAAAACGTTTTGTTCCCAACTATAGAATGAAGGTCATCTATAGAATAAGAACCAGGTGCAAACATCATCGTATTTTACCAAATATTTAATGGTTGTGGCAACGACAATAGTATTCACAGCATCGCAGATATAATATGACCCCTTCAAAATACTTTGAAGTATTGTATATGGGTCAGATATTTACAGTGCTTTATAATTCCAGTACACACGTATTTACAGTATACACAGTACGTATTAATAATCGTATACGATTGATCTAATTAAAAAAATATATTTTGTTATCAGGAAATAAACATTCCTATAAATTAATAATTCTTTATTGTAGTGTATTGTGTGTATTATTACACACTAAAGAAGCATGACTTCTTTGTGACCTTATTTTTCGTAGAGCGTAATATTAAAGAAGTTCCACTTAAAAAATCTTTATATATCAAGTGCAAGCTAGCCCAAAAATCTGCCTGCAGCCCAGGTGTGAGCTAGCTTGAAGGTGTACCAACCGGCGAAACAATAATCAGGAAGAATGCAGTATGAAATTTAGCAACAAAATAGAGTGTTTTTTTTGTGGAGCGTAACTAGAGGTCAATGATTGTAACAAAGCAATGTGACAGCAATTTTCTCTCATACGTCGATATAGAAGTTTCAAATACAATTTACAGTTTAGTTTTTTCACTCACAAAAGGCTGTCTTATCGCCAAACCAAGTAATCTCTACCAGACAACCTTTCCGACGGAATCGTTTATGCCTAACGCGTATTAGTTTTAAGTAATAACAACAAAAAATACAATAAATACCAAAATTAAATAATATATAATCCGAGAAAAATCGAAGAAAACCATTTTTGCAGATTATCTGCGCTTTAATGCTATAATTGGCTATAGATTTTATTCAGACCCTTTACGAAGTTCCTTGCCCTTTCTTATAGGTGACAAACCTGGAGAAATGAATATTAATACAGTTACATACACAATGTTTATCGTGGTGCGCAGTCCTTATCGCCTTTGTGGTCTAGCGGCCCAGGTGTTGGACTTGACTGCATGAGGTCCCGGGTTTGACTCCCGGATCGGAAAATTAAAATAATATCTGGTTTTTACAATCTTCTAATGAAAAAAAGACGTGTGGCACTCAGCTAAAGCTATTGCATAAACAGGCCTGAGTTACCAGATTGTAGGGCAAAGAGGGGGATTACGCAAGCGCAGTAAAGCCGATACATCCAATGCTACCTACAGGCGAGTTGCTGAACTAAAGAGACAAGCGTGATCAAAAAGTCATCATAATTCTGCTATTCATCGATAAATGGCAAAACAAAAAAGTATTACCGCTGTGCTGGTCGGAGTGGGGGGTGTTAGGTCATTTTCGTTACGGATTTCTGGATTCGGTCTTCACGCTCAAGGCCCGCGATAAAAGCTATGCAATAGCTTAAAAATTTTGCTTGGGATTGGATATGTGCCGGTTCGCGATAGGCTTTCACTTATCACATTGTGGGACTGAATGTCTTCGCCTGGTCGTGGATGCCCTGTTTGTGCCTCTGGCTACTTCTTCGGGGTAAGGGCGTGAAGATACTTAATCGTAACGATTTTCGAAAAATAGATTTATTTATATTAATTTATGAAATTAATAAAATACTCTTGTAACATGCCTATCACAATATAATAATTTTAGATTTTTTCAAGTTTAGTGATTAAAAGCATATTTGGTTTTTATCTCTAAACGATTCTTACCATATTTTGTAAAAGCCTTCAGGAAACAAGTGCTACAGAAGCGTTAACGGAGTACATCCTGTTAAAATCCATCGAATAAGATAAAAAAAACTATTGATAATGTATTAATCAATTTATTTTATCGATATCACTATACTATTTAAAGATATTATTTTATCGATATCATTATACTATTTAAAGATAGAGCGTCCCTGATCAGGCGACGAACACGACACGAGCTCTACAAATTCTACAATCTACTTAACGTTAGTCCGCCGTTAATCGCCCGTGCGATTGGCCGTGTGTTACATGTGTTACGCTTTTTGTGTTAAAACACGATTCTTTGTGTTTTCTGGTCACGCAATGGAAATGTAACCCTTTGTTTTTGTAGTTTCAATCATGAGTGATATAAATTTAAGAATGGCTGTCGATACCCAATCGGACTCTCAGGAGACCAACTCTACTTCTATAGTAGAGGATTCCTTTAACTTATCGTTTGAAAACGTTAGTTATAAGGTGAAAAATTTCTTTGGCCGAGGTGAGTGAACTATTGTGTAAATTTATGTAGGTGTTTGTGATAAAAATATGCAATTTCTTATTCACATGCGAATATCTATCTAATTTTATCACATACCTAACACAACTACAACTGTGTAGATAATAGTAACAATAATAAAAGAAAGTAAATTACAACAATTTATTCGTTTAACATATACACAATTCAATTCTAAATTCAAAAAAGTAGATATTTACTACTGTAAACATAACAGTTACAACAGTAAATAATAATAAAATATTAAACACTGTATTTATGACCCATTGTCTGAGTGCATGACAAAGACGTAGAACTAATAAAGATTAAAAAGTTATGTAATTGTTAATAATCTGTATTCATATAAATTACGGTATTGCTAGAGTGAAAATAGTAATAATAATATTATTCTCAATTACACGTATTAGCAGTTGAAACAAAGTGTCTTAAAAGTATTTATTTACATTTACACAAAAGAGGATTTTAGCAAATAAAGTAAAATAACTAGCATAGATGTCGCCAGTAGTTTTATTAGTAAACAAAGATAGTGGGTTAACGAACTCGCGTCTGTGCCTCCCACTTAGTACTGCAACTTTTTTATTTTATTAATTCCTAAAATAGGATCACAACAGATGCTCATACAGGTTCAGCTCAAACAGGTTTAACAGTTATGTTTTTTAATCAAACTTTATACAGTGGTCCAGCAAAAGTCGCAAAAGTTTAAGGCGTGGCCGTGGTAGGTAGGTACCTACCTATTACATTAAAATAATGTTTGCTCTAATATGTCGCTAGCTACCGTTGCTTCGTGTGTCTAGAATGAAAAAACAGCATTTCTTTTATACATATTCTTTTGCATACAATCGCTCGTACTTAAATTTAATCAAACTGAATAATTAATAGACACCTTCAGTTGAGTAATAATTATAAATTAACCATTCGACCTGGCGAATTTCTTACTGCCTGACATTGATAGTTAATATCTATTTTTAAGGAAAAAACCAAAGTTTGTTTGTTTTTTTGTTTTACCTATTTTCCTCGCAATGTTTCCAGTTTTTGTTTTCACAATAAAGTTTCTTGGTTCCTAAAGAAAATATTTGAAAAAAGTAACCCAATTTGTGGAGCCGTTCTCGGATTCTCGGCTTAGCAACACATTTGGCGATTTATTTTTATTTGTGTAGAATATATAACTCAATAAAAAGATATAAATCATAGAATGTGAGTGTAAAAAATATTTAAATAATAATCTTTAATTATACTAAAAAAATATTCAAAATAATATAAATTATAAATATGAAAATGTCTGTACCTATACAAAAATCGTTGCTCTTTGTGACTTTTTTAAGATTGGCTTAAATACCAAAAATTAAACATACCCTGTCATAGGTACATAAATTTCATAATATGTACAATATACACAAATTTACTTTAATGCCTTTTATATGAAACAATTATTAAGATAGTGATTTCTCAATGAAAATTTAAACATCATCTTAGAAGGAAAGTTTTTATTTAAATGGAAGGTAAATCTCTAGATCTTAAACAACGAGAGAAGAATAATTATATCTCGTAAAAGCTAGTATATTCATTTATCTTTTACAATTATATTTCTATTCTGTATCATCCATCTATTTGCTGTGATCTTACTACTATTAAACTACTTAAACCATAATTAACAAGTTTCATATTAAAAATCTTTAAAATTTCTGATAACTTCTGATACAAAACCATTTCCATACACGCGTAATTTTTAATATAATCTTTATAAAAAGGTAACGAATTCAAACTCTGGTATTAATAAATTTTAATTATACTTAAAATAACATAAGATACAGAAGAAAAAGCTAAGAAATGTCATGGAGCACTTTTATTTTCTAAACACAAAATATAGGTCAGCTATAAGAAGTTTTTTTAATATTTATTTTATTTTTTTTAAAAATGTTAGGTTATTACTTATGTCTATTTAAACAAATAACTTACTGAATTTATTATTCACAATCACAAAATAAATAAAGAAATACGTTAAGTTGGTTCGTCGAAATATAGTTTATTCGACGAACATGTAAATAATCACTATTCTCCACATTTTAATGACTCATGTGTTTTTTTAAGTAAATAACTACGAGTATAAGCCTAACCTAAACCAAATAATTAAATATTAGCCAGCTTTTGTAAAATTACGAAGTTTTGGCTCTGTAAAGCCCCCTGTACCTTTTATAATCGAAACACTGGTCTACACTCAATTTGGTGCCTAAGATTTTATAACTGATTTTGAGAATATTTAGTGAGCTGATACGAGAAATCTAGACACTTTTTCATATAAGCTCTTGTTCATAAAATCAAAAAGAAATACATATTTTAGTAAGAAAATTATTTTAATGAGATTGTCCTGGATAATTTATACAATTAGTGTCATAAAAGTTATTGTAACACGGACTAATTTCAAATAAAACTAGAAAAAAGTAAAAATAAGTATTGTAACAACAATGTAATTCATACTACCTACTTTACCAACTACAGATGCAAACAGAGGTGCACCAAACCAAATTTGTTTCTGTAGGCCAGTGTCATGGAAAAATAGAAAATAATATGTTGTTAAGTATCAAGCATTTTTTGAAAAATTCGAAAAAATAAAAAATCTTTACTTAAACGTTATAATGTCAATTAAAGCCCGGTTTTCATAATTAACGAACCGTAATCGGTTAGCAAATGCAAAACCATTGGATGTTTATCTAAAAGTAATGAAGCGTTGCTCATAGTTGCACTAAATGATTTGGGTTATCAATAGACAATGAACCACCTTTTTTATGATATTGAAAGGCAAACAAGCAGACGTATTTCCTGATGATAAGAAATTCACTCCACCTACAGACACTAAAGGTGGTAATGGTGCATTCCCAATCTGAGGCCGAGATATTAGACCTCGAGCTAAAAAAGTAAGTTTAACGGATACCATCTTCTTCGGACCGGAACACGTCAACGGCACTGACTTTATGGCGTCAGTAATAGGTAAGGCGGTGGTACCAATCCGGGCGAGCTGCTGCGAAACTCTACCACCTAGTACGATGTACGATCACGGTATTAAGAAGAATGAAGAATGAAGGTGAAAGAAGAATGAAGGCAGATGGTCTATTCTGCAATGTAGTCCGGACCAGTGCCCCCGTTGTAGTTAGATTTCTTACTATTCGAACAAAAAACTACCGTTTGTAAGCAAGAACGACTAGTTTCTTGAATATAGGAACCGCGCATAAAACAGAAATCTCTTTTCATTAAACTGCGTTTAAATTAATTATTTACTAGAGTTATACCTACTAGGTTTGGTTTTACGACGATACGCCTGAATTGTTTGCGCATCCTACTAATTCCTACCACAATATCGTCTTTACTTGCCACTGACGTGTCTTGGTTTTAAAATAAACGTAACTTACACGTGACGCAGCGCACTATTATGATCTTTGGTGTTTATTAGTATTTAAACTAACTAGGAATTCGTCTACTTAACTGCCTTTTAGATAACATTAAACAAGAATAAGCTGTAAAGAGTCTGTCCTGGCAGCAGAAAATAACCGGTCTATAGACACCATAGATGAAAAAGGTGCATTGCTATTCTGTATCTGAAACGTAAGACCTAATATTAAAATCTACCGACTACCTTATCTTAAATAACGGAACACAACAATGTCAAAAAAACAGGAACAGGAATAGGTTAAGTTAAACTCTTTTGCCAGCAGTTGGCGATAACCTATTTAATCTATGCTTAGCCTAGAGCTTTTTTTTTGTTTAATAAAAACGACGGGTGGTAGGTACTCCGGGAGTGCGACAGAAGTAAAAACTTAAATATTAACGTTGTGCAATTTTAATACTTTGGAATTTGGTTAGGATATAATTTTGCACGAATTGCTTTATTCATCACTTTAAAAGTACTATCATTTATGTGGTAAAATATAATGTTCATTTATTGCGCTATCGTACACAAACATAACAACACGAAGCGCGCAATTCGCGCAAGCGCCCTGCGCCGTCTTACGAATTTGTGTCACGTGTCCTGACGCGAGTTTAGAAGTTTTTACCCATTCCAAAAAAAAAGGTGCGCAACGCCTCTAAAGAAGTTTCCACTTTCAAACTTTTCCGGTCAGTGTGTAGTCTCCATAATATGCTTATTCAACCTCTAGTCCGTATAACTTGTAGGCGGAAACCGCGTCATCTTGGTGTGGCAAGTTACTTTGTGTAAAGGTACTCATTCGACCTTCATAACCTATTACGGTGAACTAGAAAGAGGCTATACCACAAGACTTATCAATGACTCATACTGAACTGGATGCAAACAATGCCAGTTTGTGGTAAATGTACCTAATAGTGACCTATCGAAAATGTGCAGTTCACCGGTCCATTTAACTAACTCTATTTGATGATAAAACGATAAATGTATTCACTTCACTACACCGACCAACCGCGAGGCTCGGGTTCGATTCCCGACGGGGACAGGCGTTTTTGTGATGAACATTTAGATGTCTGCTTTTCCGGGTCTGGATTTTTATTAAATTTATTCCGGTACTATTAAGTGTCTATGTATTAGAATCGTTGACTAACACACAAGCACTTAATTTGCTAACTTTGGGGTTAGATTCAATTTGTGTAACTTCTCCAGGAACATTTACTTATTATTTCTTTATTTTCGTATTAAGGTGTTTATTAAATTTAATCTAGTGTCTATTTCAGTAATTTTATGTATTAATGACGTTAATTAACATCTATAAAACAAGCATATGCCGGTCGATATGCTGCAATAAGACCACTTGTGTACACTCAGAGTCAGACTTTTCTTTTATAATTCAGTTCACTCTGTTGTATCTTTACAATTTAAAGGCAGCAATACTGCCGAAAACCGACTATTATTTCATTGCATGTCTGGTAGAGTCAGTCTATTGTTGCAATGAGACCACTTGTGTACACTCAGAGTCAGACTTTTCTTTTATAATTCAGATTACTCTGTTGTATCTTCATAATTTAAATGCAGCAATACTGCCGAAAACCGACTATTATTTCATTGCATGTCTGGTAGAGTCGGTCAATATGTTGCAAAGAGACCACATGTGTACACTCAGAGTCAGACTTTTCTTTTGTGAATCAGATCACTCTGTATTGCATTTGTAATTCAATTTCCTTTCGTAGTTGTCTGGTAGAGATTGCTTTTGCTGATAAGACCGGCAATTTTTTCGTAATACTTTTTATATCTGTTATGTTTGTATTTATGTTTATAAATAAATAAAATTAAGTGTTAAAAACGGACAACATCCGATTTCAATTTTAAAGGTTAGCTGGTGAAGTCGTTGTGTTGCAATTAGACAACCAGCTGTGTACCAAGATTCAGACATATATTTTGTAATATACAGAAAATTTTGTTTTTCATACATAAATTAAACGCAGTAAAACTGCAACTTAGAAAAAAAAGTGCAAATTACATTTTTAACAAAATGTTTAGAAATTGTTGATGTGTATGTGTGTATGATTGTGTGTGCGTGTGCGTGTATTTGTGAGTATGCGTGCGATTATTCGAGTGCGCACTCACTGTATGTGTGTCTGCGACATTATAGTTAAAGCTAAAATGATGATACATTTTAAATTTTATTGCCAAATTGTAAAACATACTTTTATTATTTTTTTAAAAACTTTATTGTACATAAATAAAAATGTGAGTACAAAAGGCGATCTTAATACTATATGCATTCTCTTTCAGTCAACCTCTCGGTCAACAGAGATCAAATACGTAGGTATTAAATATACATATTAAATATAGATAATAAAACTGATAAATTTGAATTTGATTGGCATTACTTCATTCTGACGTACAAAACACCGTACATATAAATAAGATAATTCAGTATTATAACGAAATAACATAATGTATAAATTATGAATAGATAATTATAAGTACATGTATATGTATACATAATATAAATAAAATAAACAAAACAAAATTACAATTTTCGTTCAAAATAGTCCACGTAAAACTTTGCTTGTACTCGTAGTGTCACTCTATGTCGTACCTAATACGAGTCATGACGTCACAAGCCTTTGCATGCGATTGCGGTCGGTGGGAACTAGTTCCTAATG
>DVZK01001129.1:0-10069 GCA_018236665.1 Calephelis perditalis
ATAGGCTACTTTTTATCCCGGAGTTCCCGCGGGATTGGGACTTACGCGGGTGAAACCGCGGGGCGCAGCTAGTAATATATATAACAGATATGGCTAAGTAATAAAGCTGGGTGATCATAGTCCCGTCAAGGATTGGAATCATATGCAGAAAATGTAACAAAACCACCAGGATTGTATCATTTCAAATTTTGACTGCAAGAGATAACTCATAAAGAGAGTGAAGAATAACTGTCAAAGATTTTAACTGAAAGGTGAAATAAACTACAGGGTCGAAACAGGTGTGCTTAAGTGTTATGAAACAAGGAATTAAAACAATGGCTGAAATTGGTGTAAAAACTATACCAATTTAGTTTCTATACCATATATTATATTAGTTTCTATACCAATTTGGTGGGATAGTTTCTACACCAATTTCAGTAAGTATTTGTAAAGCTAAATTGGAAGATGTAGATAAACTTTTAAGAAAACATTACGGTGATGCTTGAAAGATGACTACTTTCATTCTATAAAGATGTGGTTGATAACAACTACTGTGATGTAACTGTGCTTCGCAAGATGAAAATATTAAGCCATACGAGTATCTGCAAAAACTTGGGAATGAGCATAAAGATTTTAGGTGAAAATTAAGTTTTAATAAAATTTATAATATCATACATAATAAATGTGATACATAATAGATGTTTAGTTTGCAATCAAGTTAAAATGGCATTGGTTTTAGTTTTCCCAGAATTTTAAGAAACGGGTTGGTTTGTCTTAAGTTCTTTACAGAATAGATCTGCTGTCCTGCCAGGCAGCTCATAAAATGCGAGCATAGGCTTATCGTCACTAACACCGAGTCATCCTACTAGGTGGTAGAGTTTCGCAGCAACTCGCCCGGATTAGTACCACCGCCCTACCTATTCCTGTCCTCATAACGCCAGTGCTTGCCGTTGAAAAGTTCCAGTTAGGATGGTAGGGTAGCAGGTAAGCTTACTTTTTTTCGTGGTCTAACATCTCGGCCTCAGGTTGGCATGTTGTCTCTAGACGAAGTGAATTTCTTTTCATACCATCAGGAAATACATCTGCTTGTTAGCAAAAACTAACCTAAAATTTGATTTTTCAAGTGATATTTTAGCCACGAAATTAGCATTTCCGCGTTTTAAAAATTATTCTCAATCCCACCCATTTTACTCATCTTTTTGAATGTTTATTGACGCTTTGTTTTGGATACACTACCTAATACCACCAACCATTTAAAAGGCTCGCGTTCCAATTCCCGACTGGAGCCGGCATTTTTTTGGTATACACAAACTGTATTTCTGTTGACTTATATTAGCATCTTTAACACGTTAACCGCCAAGCATGGTAGTCCAATTCTAACGTTTTTTTAAATTTTTTTTATTCGTCATTATATTGCATTATTTACACTGTTTAACTATTTTTACCACCTCCGTCCTCCCTCCCCCCCTTTTTACAGGACTTTTACAGTGTGTATCATTTATGATACACTGGCCTGCCAAAAAGTTTTTACTGTTGTAATATCTCTAATTTTTTCTTTTTTCTTTTTTTTCCAGATACACCGGGAAATAGTGCACATAGGAGCTTAGGAAAAACAATGAGCAAGTATATCTTGTAGTTGTTTTTCCTAAATTCCATTTAATTTGTTGTAGAACATTAAATACTGATTATAAAGTGTAACTGAAGTTTATAAATATGGACTTCAGTAGTGACGATTCGGATTTTGATCCAAACTATTGTCCGGATAGTTCAGAAAGTGACAGTGCTGATGAGATTTATAATCTGCCTCTCTCTTCTCGGAGAATTTCAACCTATTCCGAGAGTGAGATGCCACCTTTACCAGAGATACATAGACGTACGTCTGAACGAAGGATTAATCGGAATGTACAATTGGATGATAATTGCAGAGCCAGTACATCTGCAGCCGTCACTAGACCAAGAATATCTTCCACTGATATTGCTCCAAGTACATCGGGGACAACCTCTTCTGAAATAAGTGAATCTGAATGGCTAAAGCAAAAGCTTGACTCTATACAATGGGATATGCCAACTCAAGAAGGTCCACCGCATATTGAATACACAGTCCCATTCTCAGGTATGAAAGACATATATTCTGGAATTTTAGCTCATGCAGATCCAATTGATTACTTCGATCTGTTCATGACTAATGATATAATTCAGCATATAGTTGACCAAACCAACTTATATGCTACTCAGTTTCTGTTGACTAACGATGTAAGTTCCGGATCAAGGACACATTCATGGGTTCCTGTGACACTAGATGAAATGACCAAATTTTTAGGTTTGGTTGGTTGGATGGGCTTAGTCAAATTACCTGCTATAAAAGACTACTGGAGAACTCATAAACTTTACAATATACCTTTAGCCCGAACTGTAATGCCTAGAAACCGATTCGAACTCATACTCAAATTCATACACTTTTCCGATAATACTATGGCAGATCCTAACGACAGACTATACAAGTTGCGAGATGTTCTTGACAAGTTTATAAGTAACTACAAGACCGCTTACATACCGGGAGAAAAAATTTGCGTGGATGAGTCCCTTATACCTTGGCGTGGAAGATTGTTATTCAAACAGTATATACCCAATAAGAGTGCCAAATATGGGATGAAAGTTTTCAAACTTTGTACTGAAAAAGGATACACATGGAACTTGATAGTGTACTGCGGCAAGTCTAAAGATCCAGAGACTGAAGTTTCAGAGAAAACGGTGATGACACTGACAGAGGGTCTTTTAGGTGAAGGCAGAACCTTGTATACAGATAATTATTATACAAGTGTTCCACTCGCTTTGCGATTGAGAAAAAGGAAAACTCATTTGGTAGGCACACTGCGAGCCAACAGAAAGTATTTGCCCAAGGAAGTCATAAATGCAAGACTAAAGAAAGGAGAGCATGCAGCCAAGCAAAGCAAAGAAGGGATAGTGGTGCTAAATTGGCGTGATAAAAGAGACGTCAGGATGCTCACTACTAAAACATCTGCTCTTGAGATGGTTCCTATGAGAAGCCGAAGGACTACTGGACTATCTCAAAAACCAAAATGTATAGCAGATTACAACGAAGGTAAATCGTCAATAGATCTCAGTGACCAGATGGCCACCTATGGATCTGCGTTACGTCGTTGTACCAAATGGTACCGTAAACTGGCATTTGAAATAATTTGGGGCACTAGTTTAGTAAACGCCCATTTTCTGTACAACGAATATTCTAATAAAAAGAAAATGTCAATAACTGAATTTCGTGAAGAAGTAATTCAAGCTTTATTGGAGAGAAATTCGCCAAAATCTGATGCAAATCTTCGTCTTTCACGGTCAAAACCAGCTAAACATTATTTTATTCAAAAAGTTGTGAATGATAAGAAAATTCGGGGTCGTTGCGCCGAATGTTATAAAATATACGGGAGAAAGGGCAAAGAAATCGGAGGAAGAAAGAAAACTGCTCCCCAAGTATATACAATATGCTCAGTTTGTGAAACTTTCTTGTGCCGTAATTGCTTCAATAATACCCATTAGCCTTTTCATCTACGTTTTTGATTACTTTTATTACATAATTCCATAAAAAGTAACCAGTTGTTTTTTTTCAATCACCTTCGAACATCATCCCTATATTTTTAAAGTATAAGTCGGACCCCCAACCCACATACACCAAAAGATTTGCACAGGCCAGAGCTTTGTTTTCTTCATACTGAATGTATGAAAAGCGTGTGCATTTGCGATACACGGCGCTTTGAAAAAACTAAGCGCGGTGTATCATTTTTGCACACACATGTGTTAACGAGCGTGTGCAAAAATGATACACTGGCGGTCAAGGTGGGATACATATTAATATGAAATTAAACATCCTTTACAACTTAAAGAATTTGGAGATCTTAAAATTCGAGAAAGCATCTTAATTAAGAATAAACCTGATTCCGGATCGAATACAAAACTCGATTAAAACACCAATATTGAATTCAAACAAACCTTAATCAGTCGTAAAAAAGTTGGATCATTTGGAGGAGAGAAACGCGAAATCAAACGAGCGTCTCAGTCATTAAGAAGTTGTGAGTGGAGAACGCGACGATACCGCGCCATTCCGCTGCACTAATTAGACGGTGCGGACGTCGCAGATAACTTCTTGATATCTTTAACTGGCGGTCATTGGTAATCTTAAAACTTAATTTTTCATTTTATGTAGTATTATTAGTGCTAAGACAGCGAACAAGCACTTGTCTCTCCTTATGAAAAGAGATAAGCATAGCCTAAAGACAACATAGATGTTGGTGCGTCGCTATCCAGTGGCTGAGTTGATAGACCTTATGGTCATGTCTGGCTAACCTTAGCCTCCAGACCAAATCATGATACCGTCATTATGGAGGCAGGAACAGGTAAGGCACTACACAGGCAAGTTGCTTCACAGCAATCTACTAGCAGTGGCCTAATTAAATATGTGTCATTTAAAGCTACGCTTTTACACGATTCTAAGGCTCAAAATTGAGTCATAGTATTTGTATACAATAATACATGGCAAAATGAAATAAAATAAGGAAACAAAAAAATGAAAAAAGGATAATATGTTACTACCAATAGTACATTAATATAATATTTGTTTATTTTTGTCTATTAATATTAAGACTAAACTTTTAACTATAGAATTAAAAAAAAGTTTCCGGAAGAATAGATATTATTTTCCAGATACGTTTCCGTTCACTTGAACTAATCCATTGATTCTAATTTCGAAGAACTTTTCACTTTCTCTTACAGTGTGAAGAGTGTAAACAAGACAATAAAAACAAAGTAGCATTCATAACAAAAGTAAAACAATCATATCAAAGGAAACACAAAACTAATTACATACATGCTACAAAACTTGGATGTATATTAACAATTCCGAACATATTTCACTTTGAAGTAACAAAAGCAATGATATAACAAAAATGAACTTTAAACAAATAAAAATATAAAAGATTGAATAGCAAGCTTGGAGTACAACGCAATTAAATAACCATGGCAAAGATGAGCCAAGTCTTATTTAGTTCCATAGCTGAACGGAGTGAGGTAGTTTGAAGTGCAACAGTAATCAAGAGGAAGTTCACAATGTAATAAATCCGGAAGGCGCAAGGCATTAAATAAAGTGTGGCGGACCTTATGGCCCGCGAACGGCCTGTAAAAAAGGGGATTTTATTGCGATAGCACAGGAGATAAAGTAGGTATCAAATCTTACACGAGTTAAAATTTGGAGAAAACATTTTCATTTGAGTGAAATTCACATTGCATGTTAAAGCAGGATATCGTTATATACTTAGTGCTTCAAGGACCAACAAAAATCAGGGGTTTAGCAACAATACTAAGCACTCTCCATTGAGCAGTATTTTACTGTTTATTAATGAAATAGTTATGTTTTCTGAAAATACTATTTCTTAACAGCTGTTTTAATACAACATTTACATAACGATGCGGACAACTGTTGCCAAATCAATAAACTATATTTTTTTGTGATAAGCGAGGGAATAAGTACATGGCTCTCCTAAGTGATAACCGTAACCTATAGAACACGTGAAAAAAATCACTACTGTGTTTAAAGCGCTTAATACTTTGAATGATTTAGCATCAATTGATAACTTCTGAAAAAATATCCTAATACTAAATAAACTATTACTTTTTTATGATATTGGAAGGCAAAGAAAAAGACAAATTTCCTGATGGTAAGAAATTCACGCCGTCTAGAGACACCAATGGTGGTAATAGTAAGTTGCCAACCTGAGGCCGGGATGTTAGACCTCGAGCAAAAGTAAGTTTACCGTTATGGCAGCAGGAAAAGGTAAGACGGTGGTACTAATCCGTGTGAGTCGCTGCGAAACTCTACCACCAGATCAGTCTGATCTACTACCAGTCAGATGGCACGGTGTTGGTGACGGTATGCTCATGCTCGCCTTTTACGAGCTACCTGGTAGAAAGGCAGATGGTCTATTCTGTTAAGGAGCCCGAACCAACACGGGGAAAACTACTAGAAAGGTACAATCACTTGTCACCAATTGATCTCTCTATAACGTGTTCCTGTCCATTAAGAGATCCAAACAGCTAAAGTAAGCAGTTCACGAGCTTAATTAATCACAAATAAATTTCCATAACATTATTTCAGCTAATACGGCAATTTCTTACACGAGTTACGCAGTTAAGTTAAGAAAGTAGTAGTTTATTTATAAAACGAAATGTGTATGCGGATATAAGGGGAGACCTAGGTTGACATACCACTATCAAAATATGTCAACATAGCCGAGGGAGGTGTCATTGAGTCTCCGAAACCGGCGTTTTCCTTTGAAAAGAGTAATGAATGTGAGAAAGCTAGGCAGGTCTTCGAGGATTTACACTTGACACTTGATACTCTCTGCCTTTTTTGCAGGGGTCTTGGCGAGAAGATATGTATATCAAAAAATATGTTTAGAAATATGCCTACCAAACATTCACGGCTACGTGGCAGAATCCTGCAACTGCTAACCTTGAATGGTATCATCGCCTAATATACATATTTCGTTTCAAGTAGACCATACAATTAGCATTAATTGTAACGCGTCTATATCTCTCCCTCACCGACGATTAGGTATGTGATAAAATCATAACAAAACATTATTTGCAACCATAATTTACGGATAAACTTTCATAAACTATATATCGCAAGTCTAACAAGATACTTTCTGTGGCCTTATAAGTTTTCAAGAATAAATAATTAACCGTGCTATCTAAAATTGTAGTAAAGTGAAAAAACTGCGTACGTAAGGCCGAAAATCCTCCCATTCGTCGTCTATTCAGCACATCTCATAATGATTTACTCGAACAAATTTGTCGTTGGACCTCATCTAATACTTGCCAAGTCAGATATTATATCGCTTACGTAGAAACATTTTTGTCCAACGCAATATTGTTATTCGAATATTGCCAAGATCTAAAATCCAAACTAGAACATCTATCGATATCGAAAAGTAACGATTCGACATTATTCGATGTTTACCAAAATGTGTGCTAAGCTAAATTTTATGTTATCGTAAGTATCAATATTATTCAGTAGGTACTCGCATCGTTATCTAACATTTAATTCATATGGTAGTCTTTGTAAGGCAAGTTGGCTATTAAAAAATAATGTTTCCTAATAAACAGTGATTTGCATAAAAAACTCCAACTATTGGGGAACTATAGTGGAGCATAAAATAGATGTACTATATTAGGACCTATAATTCTGTATTTGATGAAACTAAACAAAATAAATAGCAGAACTTCTAGAACAAACTCAAATTTAGAAGGTAAAAACTTTAGCTCCTCACTTTAAACTTTTACTTCAGTCAATGGATACTGTTATGTATGCTTATAATTGCCTAAACGCAAGCTTATATACGATAGAAATAGAATTTTACCAGAAAATGTTATTCGTGTCGATAAAGGTACAGATTAATATCGCAGGATACAGAGTTACGGCGATAAAAAATAAAAGTAAATCACCCACGTTCGTCTTGGAAATGAGCGTTCCAGGGGAGAAACGCGAATTATCTCTATAAATAGTGGCGGGGGATGATTTATACGGGCCGTCAGGGTCTGAGGGGCCGCCACGTGACAAATGAGGTCCGCTCCCGTCTGCCGCTTCACAGGACTTTAATCATGAATTTAAACTTGTCGAGTTAAGTCAACTCCTCTCTCCCAATCCGTTTAAGCCTTATTTTTATAAGCCAAAAATATTTCTTTTTAAAATAAATGAAATTTATTTTAATGGCAGATAATAAATACTCAAACTTCCTATGACATTTTCCTATTTTAGTGCTACAAAATAAAACGAAAAATAATTGAAACTCTAGATTAATAGTAAGCATGCAACACATTTGGCGCATTCAAATACATTTTTCATTTTGTATTTTTTTTAATCTAGTTCTATGGGATACAAAAACAGGAACACTGACTTGAAATTACGTATCGTATCGTATTTGAAACTTATCATAACGCCAAACGAAAAATAATAATACACATTACATTACGCATACATTTGACACACATATTACCGTATTAAAACGATCGACTAAAGAGCTTTGATAATGTCACACTTATTGTTTATTTATTTTAATATTGTCAACAAGGAACTCTTAGGCTGTTAGGAAGAAATAAAAACAGTCTGGATCATAAAATAAAATCTGCGAAGCGAAATAAGAGATATGAGAAAACAAATGCGCTTTTACACATAATACACATACTTACTCATACGAGTACAAACACAAACATACGAAGATAAATACAAACACATTTAATGCCGTTACTTATTAGAAGAGTAAATATACATACAATCCTGCGATGTAAAAACCTGGTACACTGTATTTTGAAAATTAAAGTCTACCAGACAGCCAAACAACGTTTACTTTGTACGTTAATAACGTATACATTTCTTCCTTAGGAATTTCTTTTACATGAACGACAAGTTTTCTCTCATAAGAAGAAACAGGAAAAAACCCAACGAGTCGTAGGAATTAACTTCACAATAAATATGCGAAGCGGGCATGCGAGTACCAGGGCAACATAAGGCGTGCGCAGTGGCCTGTCAAAATAACTCGTACATATTACGGAGAGTGCAGGCACGGGATGTTGCTTTTACACATGAGCGAATCATCTCCATTACGTACACGATATATTATGTAAAAGTTATTTATGGAAAGGTTATATTCTAGTCCCAAAAATGCTTTATATTTTGTATCTCATGTAGTAACAATATTAAAATAAATTATTTTATATGAATATCAGATATGTAGTACGAAACAAGCGAAACGTTATTTTTTCTTCCATTAGTACATGTCAGGTTACATAATTGAACAGAAGAGAAGACAAATAATGAAACACAGAGAAAGCATGATTTCATTTCTTAAAAATATATTCATATAAACAATAAAAAGAGAGATTCTCGAACTCCTGCTCGGAATACGTTTCACAAACAAAACACAAATTCTCAAATTAAAAATAAAACATCAGACCTTTAAATTACTTAACAAAGTCTAACGCAGTGTAGCTCGGATATTTAAATAAAATTACTTAACTAAGTCTAACGCAGTGTAGCAAAAAGTCGCGTTAATCTAACTACAGACAATAAAGTGTCCACACATGACAAAAAACATCAAACAGAAGTCAATAATCCCAACTGGGAAGTCGGAACAAACATCGTTATCGGCGGTACTTCGTTTTTACGAACAAACGACCGGCACTATTGAAAATTTCATTGAACTCGCTTCGCTGAAACGTAATTTTGGATATAGACTTCTGTGACAAACATCTGCAAGCTCTGGTCAAAAATGTTATTACTCAATTCAATTTTTAAAGTAAGTAAATAACAATAATACATAATTTAAAAATAGAGAAAGTGACTTAAACCACGCTCCAAAAAACACTTCTCTTTGCAATCTACTTACAAGTTCTGAAATAAACAAGAACTCCAGAAGTATAGCAAAAAATTATTTTTCAAAGATTTATGCATATTACTATTAAGAACAAAAGAGTTACAAAACGAAAGCTTATTTCAAAATAGTTTCTTTTATTATCCGCCTATTTTTGATAAGTATAAGTCTTAGTATAATAATAAGTGAAAATTTTTAATTTTCTTGTCATCTTGTCTTCATTATCTGATGATAATTAAATGTTGCAACTCATGAATTTCTCTGCTTTATCGCTAAAAGTGGCTCATGTGGTACGCGCATCTCCAATATTTGTTATCTAATTCCCTAAAATATCTAACGTCATAGCTAATCGAAAACCGAGAAGAGGTTGCGGTTACCCTAAAGCTACCTTCAAAATACTTCGATACCGTTTATCCTTTGACCCAAAGCCTTATAATAGACTTCAAAGAGCCAGTGGAATGATTTGATGGTCCTGTATTAATATGTTTGTAGGGTTTCCCAAATCATATTTCATACTAGCTTCCGCCCGGGACTCCGTCCGCGCGGATAACGGCCTTCGCGTTATAAAACTAAAAAATTACGATTCATTTTTTTTGTACATATTTTTCCAGGATAAAAAGTATCCCATTTTATGCCCAGGATAATAAGGTATA
>DVZK01001130.1:0-10066 GCA_018236665.1 Calephelis perditalis
CAGGCCTGTTTGTCTTGTACTTAGATAAATGCCTTTTAAGGTTAAGATCACTGAATGTAATAAAGTGGTGAACGGTCTGAACTTACATATGTGCGGCAAACACTGGTTAGGCATGACGGACTAAAAAAGCTAAATAGAACTTCCCTGTAGTATTGTTTATGACTTTATTTTTTTATAAATTTAACGTAAACTGATATTGTTTATTTAAATTCATGACCTTCAACTAATGAAAATTAATATTCCATTATTTTATTTTGAAAAAAGAAATAGTGCAAAACCAAGTCCTAAGCACTTCCATATCAGCACCTTAGGTCTTTTAAAGATTCTCGAAAAAATACGACAAAAGATGGCTTTTGTGTAGCCCTTTAATTCGTGTGACATATATTACCGATTGTAATGATGATTTTGCGTGTTGTAAAAAATGTGAAATAATGTTACTTGTTAAATATTGCGATAGTTTTCAAATAAACTGCTACTGCTGCTTCAAATAAACAAAGAAAATTTAAATAAACGAAAGACATACAATCCGATTTCTACAATTTTACTGTATTAAATTATAAAAGTTAACTTGCGTGCATATATATAATATCTGCGTGCGTATTATATAAACTTAATTATTGTAACCAGCTGTAGTTTAAATACGCACGTATGTAATTATTTGGATTTTTTACCCAAAGGAAATAAAGAAGAAAATACAACTAGTCTTATCTTGGCTTGGTTGATATCTTGGCGCTAAACTATCTCAGCTCCGAAGGCTATATATATGCATTTGTATACCTTCGTGGTATAAAATTGTCTCTGCATAATATACGACATATAAATAACAAACTCTTGACATTTGAATACGTACAGTAAAATTTTATGTTTCCTTGATTGTCGGTAACGTTTACTTGATAGTTTCGATGAACTACGGTCAATGAATTTCCAAGCCGAGAATTTTAATAACTAATAATTGGACTTGCATATATGTAGGTGGGCCTGTGATAGGTTGACTAAAGTGTAATATGGTTTTAAATGAATTGTGGAAAAACACAAGTGTTATTAAAAGTGTATCATGGTAGATAAGTTAATAAAGAGTCAAGGCATTTAAGTGATAATTCAACAGATTTAAAACAATTTTAGTAAATTGAATAAAAACGATAGACAAAATGGAAAATGCTTAACGGAGTTAGAAGGTAGACATCCTACGAGTAACAAATACACATATAGGTACACCAAATAGAGGGAATGGTGCGTTGCTAATTTATAGCTGCAGATTTTAAATATTAATAATAAATTGAAAACTGACATTGGTGGTAATTTTGTTGCGCACTCACTAAACTAAATTTAAGTTTTCTCCCTTTTAGTGCTGTCAAATTAGTCCGTAAATGTTATTCCTACAGACGTTTAATCTACCACTCGGAAAAAGTTGATTAAAAACATCACGATTTGACATGTCCGGACTAATCTGACATGTATAAAGTGTTCCATCTCTTTTGTTTTTCTTTCATTTGAAAAAGACAGCAGGTATCTAAGTTTAGTTCGTGAACAGCAGAATCACCACCACTGTGAGGTTTGTAAGACATTACAGTTTCATTGAAAATAAAGATTGTGAACTGGAGCTAGCAATACGGAAACAGATCATGTTCTTCTATTGTCGCTGAAGTCAACGATATAATTTTTATTGTATGAGAACATAAACAGAAAGTAGAACAAACTGGCTATTTCTTATATTATTTTCTGTTAGTATACGTTTCCTGTAAGTACAAACCGACAATCAAGCTTTATTTAAATATTCGTACGCGTATTCGCGAGCTTCGTACTGCTTGAAACTAACAGCTTCCTACTAACAGTTTGTATGTATCTCATTTTCCCTGCTTTTCTCCCAGTTTTCCTTTTCATAAGAATCTTCTCCTGACAACAACTGAGAGAAAGAAAAGATTTAGCAAAATTAGTACATCCGTTCAGACGTAATGCGATGACCGCGCGAAATGGGGATCTATATCTCTATTTATAAATAAATTGACTTTTATCATTTTTTTGTTGTGAAATGTTATTATATTTACATGAATTTATATACACTTCAACCTAGTGCTTACTAAGAAATTATCCTATTTAAAATTTCAACTTTTTTGTTATAAAACAACGTTGTTTTGGATTGTAGGTATATGTGACTAGTTGGCGATAGGCTTGCCACCTATCACATGGGACTGAGTATCTTCGGATAGTCGTGGATGTCCTGGTGGTGCCTCTGACCACCTCTTTTATTAAGATATTTACTTTTTATTTAAAGACGAGTTATAGTGTACTTGAAATGACTTTTTAAGTGTTTGCATGTCATAGTACAAATCTGAGCCACAGATTGCTAATAGTGATAAACATACATACCTGTCTAATGTCTGGCTGTATATGGACTCGACCCTGATTGCTGAGGCAATTAAGATGCTCGTGATTTAATCAACGGTTTCTCCACGCACCACAAAGTAATGGGACCACTCATCATCATATTAAGGTTGCATACAAATATGGTTTAAGTGGATTTGCTACCATTGGGCCATTAGTCACCAGTTATAGGCCATTATTCTTTTTATCTTTTTATAAGATTGAATATTGGTGAAAGTTGAGCGGCTGGGAGTTATAAACCTTAACCCGCTGATATGTTTTTGCTTAAACTTAGTAAGTTTCTTTACGTTTGCTAGTTGAAGAGTACAACAACTAAACCGGGTAGGGTTTTACCGCCTTTCCTAATATTGAAGTAATAATAACAGTGTCATATTATGATATTAAAAGCCTCGTTGATCGAGTGGCTAACCGTGTACGTTAGCCACCAACCAACTGCTTGGCTCGGGTTCGATTCCCGACGAGACGAAACGACTAACACCCATAATACAAGCATATAATAGTTTACTACTGAGTTAGATTGAGCAATATCATTTATTTATAATCATGATGTTATGAGTAGATAATACTCTTGCATAATAGACTTGTCATCCTGACCGAAGAAGAGCAACGCAACTGCTACGTTTATGGTGTCTATAGGTCTCGGTTGTCTCTTACAGTTAGAAGAGTCTTGTGTTTGTTAATTGGCTTGTGTCTTCATGTCTATATGCAGAGGCCTACCCCTTCGGTCATATGGACATGAAAGAACTAGGACCCTAGCCGAAGACACTAAGTCACACTATGTGAAAGGTGGCAAGCCTGTCGCTAACCGAGCACATCTCCGATCCCGGACAACGTTATTTTTATTAGAAAATTGGAAACATTCTAATTTTTTTGTTGCCCGACCCGGGTATCAAACCCAGGACCTCTAGAAGTCAAGTCCGTCGCCGGACCGCTAAATCATAGAGGTGACAAACTGGCCTGCCCATAAAAGACGCATTTTTTTTATTACAGCTAATTAATTGGTTTCGATACATCAGTTGTAATAATATGTGCATAAAAGTAATATATGTTTATATCTGAGGTAAAATCTGTTGCTATGATTACATTTATTACAACGGAAAATGTCAGTTTGTCGTGGAAACGAAACATACAAAAATACACACTTTAATTTTTTTTGGACTTCATTTCTGTTTTAAAATAGGACAGGCAGTTTCAAATACCTCGGACAATATAATTTTCTTAAAAAGTTACCTATGACTTTATATTTTTTGCAGTGCTTATTATTATATGGATGAAATATAGCAACACTTAAATTAAACGGAGACTCTGGGTGATATAATTTCAACTAGAAGCAGAAAAAACTCTTGAAACAAACCCCATTAATGGAAAAACAGAAGAAGGAAATAGCTATCCCCACGAAAACGGAAATAGAAATATACTGAACGGAAGTAAAACTAATTAAGTTATCCTCGCTCGGGTCTTGCGGTTTATTTTCGTGCTATCCGCATTTCAAATAATACAAACCTAAAAGTATTACTGTCAACACCGTTGTTCGAGTAACATACACTGATGTACTGATAACATTTTGTAAGCGAATTTTCTGAGGGTGCAGTTTATAGGTGTTTAAAATTTGACTTTAGTGAGGGTTAATAAGATTAAATTTAGCTTGGCGTTGGAGGGTTAAAATTGGGGTATATTGGATTCGAATATCAGCTATGTTTTGCGTGTAAACAGTACGAGTGAGGCGTCAAACCAGGTGCGGATTTTTGGGAGAAATCGATGGCGGCGTTTTGGGGATTGGTATTGTGACAGTTGCCATTTATTTTTACTCACTGTTGTAACAAATGGAGTATTAACGCTAAACTTTACTATTAAATGAAAAATTGTTGGAAGATTAAAGAGAATTTGTTTTAGTTACAAGTTAAATACTCTTTGTTTAATTGCTATCATTTAACATAGCTTAGGCGTCGGACTACAAATCTTTGATACGATTTTAAACATAATATAATTAATTTTTTTTTGTTCAATAATTTCTTTTGTATCATATATGATGTACCTTTAATCAAATAAGTTTTTTTGTACAAGTATAAGTACTCATGGTACTTTTGTTGAAAATAACATATTTTATTATTATTATGACTATTATTTGATTTTTGTTGTAAACAGAAATCACAAAAAATAAAAGAAAAAATGTACAATGAGTAAAAATTCGTGTAGGTACCTTACGATAGTAGGTAGGGCTTATTTAGTTTTTTTTGAGAATAGATAATTATTATTATTGATAATTGATAATTATTATTAAATATCTAAAACTGATACACAGAGAGTTGCAGTCGAATGGAACAGTTTTAATGCATTCTAATGAGTAATTTACAAAACGTTAAGGCACCTAATATTGGTATTATGAAGTCGGTAACATAAAAATACTTTTTTAAAAAGGATAAATAAACGCAATCGTTGACAATTGCCTGCCTCCATTTTATAACATAGGTACTACAACAACAACGAAAACGTAGTCTAGCTCTCTACTGAAATCCAAAAAGCCGTGTTTTTTTAGATATATATGGATAAGTTTATTTTATTTATTATTCCTATTTGATTACGAAATTTCAAAGAACGGCCGATTGTTGATTTAGTTATTCTTATTTAAAGTAATTACAAATGACATAAAATAGTTGAAATTTAAATTGGTCCACTTCATACATATCATCAAAATAATTTATTAGTGTAACCAAATAAATTTGCGCTAGCGTGGTGAGTAACCGCAACTGAAATCGAAGCAAATATGCAGGCAAAGCGTAGTAATAGCTAACCTGTATACAACAGGTTCTGGTAATAGTTAGATATTATTATTATATTATCGCCTCTGTGGTCTAGCGCTCCGGCGTCGGACTTGATTCGTGAGGTCCTAGGTTCGATTCCTGGGTCGGGCAACTAAATAAATAGAAAATGTATACTTTGAATTTTCTATTAAAAATTACGTTTCTCGGGACTGAATTGTTGATAGCCTTGACACCTATCACAATGTGGGACTTAGTGTCTTTGGCTAGTCACGGGTGCCTTGGCAGTGCCTCTGCCTACCCCTTCGGTCATATGGGCGTGAATAATAAATGGTTTGAGCCTTATTTCAAATGAACATAATAATGTTATTTGTTCCGCACTCACTAAACCAAGTTTTATTTATCACTATCTTCTTTCAACAAAAGTAATAGAAAGAGAAAAAACACTTTTCGTTCTGTCAGATTAGTCTGTACACAACATTTCTACAGATGCTTAATCCAATACTCTGCAGACGTTGATTAAAGACGTCACAATGTGACAAGCCTGGACTAATCTGTGTATAAAATTCATGTCTTATGTTTAATGTAAAAAAAATATAGGACGTTTAAAATAAGTTTAAGTTGTAAACAGCAAAATCACAATCATCGTTTTCTTAAACTACGATGCCTAATTTGGATTGTACCAGTAGATATTTAAAATGAACAATGACTATTTCCATTCATGCTTATCAGTTTCATGTTTCAAATTAATAACCTATTAAATTTTGTTTCAGACGAGCCCAGCTCTACCGAAGCAGAACACAGCACTTCTACAGCAGTGCCGATACCATTACGCCCAGAATACGCTCATCCAGCAGGCGTTGAGGCATTAGACCCTTACAATTCAGAAAAGACTCACCAAACTCTTCACCATCGCGACTATTTAGAAGAAGATTATGATCATGAAGGTCATAAAGAAGATGATCATGACAACAGAGACGATGCAGATGAATTACCGTCTTTATCGGGAGACCATCTATTGCAAAGTTCAACTGATGATTTACCAATGTTTTTGTTGGAACCACAGCATGCATATGTTGTTCGTAATAAACCCGCAATGTTAAGATGTCGAGCAGCAAACGCTTTGCAAGTGTATTTTAAGTGCAATGATGTCAGATCAGTAGGGAGTACTCAGTTTGAATTTGTCGACCCTCAAAGTGGTGTGAGAATCGTGGAAGCTGAATGTAACGTCACGAGGGATCATTTAGAAGAGTATTTTGGAGAAGATCGATTCTCGTGTACTTGCCATGCTTGGAGTAGCAGAGGGGATATCAGAAGTCAGCCAGCAACAGTGGAATTAGCTTGTAAGTATTTTGATTATATTTGTAAATTAACTTACCTTTTCAAATTCATCTATTCTGATTTAACACTGAATTTGAAAGTAAAAACGGTTTTTAGTAGAAAACAGTTATGTTTTTTTTTCTAATTTATGGCATCTTCAAATTTTCATTAGCCTTAATGAATATTGAAAAAGTAGCAAAATTAGAACTGCTATTCTTAAATTTTGCTTATACTATCAAGTGCTATTTACATATATACGTATATATGTAGTATGAATAAACATCCTTCATCACTACCTTTATTTTGAAGTTTGAATAATTCATAATTAAAGAGTTATCAAAGTTAATCATTTAGAACAGTAACGTTAACTGGCTATTATCCACAGCTCATTGTACGTATTTAACTATTTGAAACCTCTCCACCGGATTTAAAAGTAGCATTTAAACTTGAAATACGAGTGTAATTTCTAACCATTCAATTATATTACTACCGTTTGAAATTGCGGTCAAGCAAAAAGTGAGCGAGCTTACGTTTTTTATCTATAAGTCTTATGTCGTTTTCAAATTAAAGTTTTTATAGATAACGGTATATAGATTGGCGGGAATTTGGTAAAAGATTTACAAAACATTGCCATGTACTTCTTAATACCAGCAATCGTCCATCGCAGTGACAATTTATGACTAGGTTATTAATTTAAAAGATTTATTTATTTAATTAATCTTTTTAGAGTTCCGTATTCCGATAGGAAAATTGTATTTTTCAAATTATGGAATGATCACGGGAAACTGCATTTTTTTATGATAATGGAAGGCAAGCAAGCACACCGATTTCCTGATGGTAAGAAATTCACGCCGCCTACAGACATCTAAGGTGGTACTGGTGCGTTGCCAACCTGAGGCCGGGATTTTAGGCCTCAAGCAAAATTAAGTTTACCGGCTACCTTACCCTCCGAATCGGAACACGTCAAAGGCAAGCATTGGACGTTATGGTGGCAGGAATACGTAAGGCGATGGTACCAATCCGGGCGATTTGCTGCGAAACTTTACCACCTAGTAGGATGTCACGGTGTGTGTGACGGTAAGTTTATGCTCGCCTTTTACGAGCGGCCTGGCAGAAAGGCAGGAGGTCTATCCTGCAAAGAAGCCCGGACCAACACGTGGAAAATTAAATTAAATTTCTTTTGGTATACATCGTATTACTCATACGCCTCTATATTTAGTCATACCAAGAGAGTATGTAACCAAGCCCTTTCCTATGTACAAACAGGCGACACTGAACTTATAATAGATTAGATTAATTTTTAGACTTCCTCCCTATGTTGACTTACGCCAAATATTTGCTAATTTCCTAACGATAACACTTTTGCACGTCAAAATTTAAGCAAAGCATAGTAACTTTACATTTTTTTAAATTTTAAGTTAAAAAGTAAGGGCAAAATTTTTTCCGTGTTGGTCCAGGCTCTTTTGCAGAATAACCCATCTGCATTTTTGCTAGGCAAAATTAAGTGCACTTTTCAAAGAAGCCGTAAAAAAGTCAGTTACTTTCCAATTTGTCCCGATGTTGCACTGAAGCATTTTAATTGAAATGCATGACTTTCGACTCCTCTCCAGCATTTGACGTTTGTTGAGATTTAATTTATTAATTGTACTTTTAATTTTTTTGTGACGATTTTAAAGAATATCTTTTCCCCGTGATAGTCGGAGCTCCTGTGCAGAATAGACCATCTGCCTTCCTGCCAGGTAGCTCGTAAAAGGCCTGCATAAGCGTGACATCCTACTAGGTGGTGGGTTTCGCAGTGCATCCAGATTGGTAGTACCTTACCTATTCCTGCCGCCATAACGACAATGTTTGCTATTGACGTGTTCCGGTTTAGAGGGTAAGGTAGCCGGTAAACTTACGTTTGCTTTAGGGCTAGCATCCCAGCCCCAGGTTGGCAACGCATTATTGCCACCTTTGGTGTCTCTAGGCGGCGTGAATTTTTAACCATCTGGAAATCTGTCTGCTTAAATTAAAAGAAAACTTGTTATGCTGATACTTTTGTTTGCCTTAGAAAAAAAGCTATAATAAAACCTAAAAAAAGACAAAATTAAAAATCTTTTTTTTAATTTACAAGTCGCTCGGGTATTATACGGAAGTTGTATCAAGAGTTTTTTAAATTGGCACGTTTCTTTGAAAATAGTAGTGAATTTGGATATAATATTCATTTCAGAATTAATTCACGAATGTCAAAAAAATCCATAACTTGGCACTTGTTACTCTTAGCCTACCCTGCAAGTCATTGTTATCAATTTGTAACAGATTTGAAAGTATTTATAGGTCAGAAAAACATATAATCACATAGTGATAAGGACAGAAGTAGTATGCTTACCAAAAGGACACACCCGTATTCCAGAAGCATACTTGGTTAAATAATGTAACAACGCTGTACGAAGTACGACATTTAGCTACCTAGGCGTTTCATGCGTTAAGCCATCTAAGTCATATACCTACTTAGAACTAACTTAGCTAGCGGAGCACATAGTGTTGAAATAAGTTCTGTGATTGGACCGTTTAGTATAGCGTAATTCACTCTACTTTGGACATATCATATCAATGATCAAATCATAGCAAACGTCAATCGAAATAATGTACAAGTACACATTGAAATCAATTGAAATTTTTGATGTTCTTAGCACCTATAATAATGTTGTTATTTAAATAACCATATATAAATTAATTAAAAAATACCAGATAATTTTACGAAATCCTATTAATTTTGTTCACCAGACAATTAATTTGTAATATTTCACAAATTAATCTTTTCGTACGAACAAATAACGCTTTTGTGAAACGAATTCATGAAACATATTCATGAAATATTCACAGGAAATACTCATAAGGCCAGATACAGCTAATTATTAATTTCGTATGCTTCGAACATTCTATTTTGCGTAACATTAACTGTCACTATATTTCAAACGCCTCTTCAATAAAACATGTTATTCAAAGCTTCTGAGTTATTTAATATCGGGACCGAAAAAACGTATTAGAGCAATAAAATCGTCAATACCAATAAAAACGTCGATAAACTCACATTTTTATATCGGTAGAGCTTCTAAAATCACATTTCCTGTGTAAATGGGGCGTGGTGAAGCATTTCATCAAAACTCATAATTTGAGAGTTTCCGCTGGCTATTTTTACCTAACCTACTTCTATCAGTCAGGGAAATTTCTACTTAGAATCGAAAAGATCGGACATAAGCCGTTTTGTTTTAAAATATTTACCTTATAAATTTCGACATACCGACTCAAATACGTTTATATTTTGTTTGTGTCTATAAATACATTAAGGAAACTATCCATAATCTCATAATCGTAATACATGTAATTTTGATATACAAATGTCATATAAATTTCATACATTATTAAGTAGACAATTCCATATTCCTGTCTATTTCACTATCTAATATTAAAAGTATCTTCACGCCCATATCCCCGAAGAGTAAGGCAGAGGCACAACCACGACACGCCACGCACCCACGACTAGCCGCCGAAGACACTAAGTCTCATAATGTGATAGGTGGCAAGCCTATCGCCAACCGGGCACATTTCCAATCCCGACCAAC
>DVZK01001131.1:0-10065 GCA_018236665.1 Calephelis perditalis
TTATAACGGTTCAGCCATTCGTCTACAGAACTTTAAAATGGGTTATCAAGATAGCTTAAAAGTATATCAACAGATATATTAATTAGTTACAAATAAATCATTAATCAATTTCGTACAATTTAACTAAAAAAGTTAAATGTCTCAAAAAAGTGAAAGTTTGATATGAATCCAAAATATGACAATTTGAATGATTTTACATCATTCCCTTTTATTCCTGCCACCTCAACGTCATGACGTGTTCCGGTTTGGAGGATAAGGTAGCCGGTAAACTTACCTTTGCTCGAGGTCAACATACCGGCCTGAGGTTGGCAACGCACCATTACCTTCTAAAATCATTTGGGTATTAAACCAGCTATCAAATGGCTTTGCAAAAAGCCCACACTGAAACTAGATATGTGTTATAATGAAAAGAATAAAGAAAGAAGGAGATTTTGTAGACAAGGTTGTAATAAAACAAATAATGCTAACTCGGAATAGTTATGATGAAACATTTGAATGCATTTGCTAATTAAATGCTTGCAATTTGGATCCGCCACCTCTTCTTTTTTACCGGGCTTATTTCTCTTTTTATTTATGCGTTGATGTGACAATAGACTAATTTTTAAGAGACTCCGAAAAGAGGTGGTTTAATGTTTGACTCCTATATATTTTTATGTACCTGTGTTAATCGATTTCGCTGTCAATTATGAACCGATTTTAAAAATATTTTTTTTGCTTTCGAGGTCCAACTCTAGATTTTGTAATCACAGAGAAGTTGAGGAAATAATTATTTAGTTAGATACCTTGATTTGCAATTTGACTGTGCTTAAATAATCTTGACAATAAATTTATTCATATTATGTAAAATCTCACTATAGTTTTCTTAGAGCTAATATACATTTGAATAATACATTTTCTAAGTAATAACACTATATATTTATATATGATTTTTTCCAGCGTTTGTTTATAATAGTAAAAACAAAAATAAATTAAAGACTTCGAAGCAAATCGTTTGTAATAGGCAATTAATACTCTCTCACCATAAAAACAATCCGCTTTAAATCCCTTCATTAGTTTTGTATTTACTCTCCACGAGAAGATCCTTCGTGTGAATTATAAATCTGCTGGGACTGTACAGTGTACAGCCACCACCTTGTCCCATTTCGCGTCAAAGCGGAATGTTCACGCGACGGCGTGACACGGGACGTGTTCTCTTGTAAATAATTTATCAGAATGATAAAATCCCGGTGTGGAATCTTAAGGGTTAGTTCCGTGAATTGGATTTCCTTTTGAATAATAAAATTTATTACTAATATTGCTCTCACCAAATTCAATTCGGCCTTGTTTATACAAATAATATGATTTGATTTATAATACATTGATGATATTGTTATTTGATCTGTTGGAAATCAGGAATAAATCGCAATTTCCTCGCCTCTGTGGACTCGCGGTCTGGTAGAGGACTTAACTTCACGAGGTTCCGGGTTCAAGCCCTGGTTCAGCCAATGAATAAAAAAGTTTTATTTTCAATATTTTAATAAAAATAACGTTTCCTGGGATTGGATATGTGCCTGTTTGGAAATAGACTCGCAACCGAACACATTGTGGGACATAATGTCTTCGGATACTCGTAGAAGCCCTGATTGTACCTCAGGCCCGATTGTACTTCGGGGATTTGGGCGTAAATATATATTTAAATAGCATTTGTGAGTAGAAAAATCGTTTCAAAGTAAATTACTGTTATTTTTTTAGTTATTTACTTATGTCCATATATTATTGTGCATGAAGCTTTCCAGTGTTTCGTCACATATTCTTATTTTAAGGGTTGGTTGGAAGAAATATCTAGACCTGCTTTATAGATAATCCCATTACTTAAGCATTTCTATTTATCAATGTCCATGTTTTTTGTTAAAACAATTGGTACATTTATTGTTCATTAAATAAATAAACAAACGATTTCCATAACAAATTGGAGACTTTTTTTTCCATTTCTGTAATTAAAATACAACAGTCCAAATCCCGGCCATATAACTTCCACGAAGAGGCTGGCAGATATTCAACCACACTCACGTATAGCCGAAGACGAAGTCCCACAATATCATAAATAGCAAGGCTAATTGTAGAAAGTCATAATATATATCCAACTTTATTTATATTAGAAAATTGAATAAAAACAACGACATGTTTTGGTGCCTCAGTCTGTAAAGCAAAATATTATAAAATATTGAAACATTGGATAAAAAGTACCCCCAATCATTTGAATAAAATAAATCCAGCTCTAAGGACAGTTAGAGCTACATACTTATAGCAAAACCTGTCGCCAACCGGGCAATCAACTAACCCTAGTAAGTTTTTTTATAAGAAAATCCCGTCCATAATCGTTTATTATAAAAAAAACCAAACAAATATTACAATGAATTCATTTAGTCGTAGCAAATTTGGATCAGTCCTTTTTAACCGATTTACCTTAGGAGTTCCTAAGAAAGAAGGAGATGACAATAAAATTAAGTTTTAGGTTTTTCAGTTATTTTCAAAACGTTTAAAACAAATTAAAATAAGTGAGTTTGTTATGAAACTAAAGTTGAAAGTTGGCGACTCACTATTACCATCTAAAGGTGGCAAAAATATGCTCAGTGGTTTGCCCTTTTTTAGTATCAGTCCTCCCCGAAATAGTCCGGACGCTATCAATAAAATAATTTTAAAAAATTATATCGTTCTGAATCTCTTGTGTAAAATATTCTGCCTGGCTCCTTGTTTGAACAGCTCACAAGAGGTGAGCATAGGTTTAAATGGGTTATTAATAAAAAAAACACTAGCGGTAGAGTGCTTACAAGAGAGAAAATAAAAAATGTAGAGAGTATAATATTGCACAAGTAATCAAAGTAAGGGAATTAGTGTCTGTGATACTAAATGGGCTATGAGCTGAGACTTATGATTAGCTAGTTGTTGCCCGCGGCGTTATCAGCGTGATCACAGAAAATTTATTCTTTTATATCTTCTGTGCTAATCCAAGTTACTCTCTACATATGTGTCCCAAATTTCATGAAAATCAGTTCATCAGTTTTTGAGAGCAGGAGTAACGAACATACAGTCATACAAACTTTCGCATTTATAATATCAGTAGGATTGAAATAATTTAAGAATTTGCTAAATTAGTTAACTATATTGCAAAGATTACACTTGACAAATGGCAGATGTTAACGCCAATGCCAAAAACTAAAAAAAAAACTATATCAATTCACGAGCATAATATTTCACTGAGCCGGACAATACGAATGGGTATTACACCCATAAAATAACAAATGTAGAGTAATAAAGGAATTAGTGTCACAGTACGGCATATAAAATTTTTAGTGATATCCCTCCGAATGCCGAGTGACGGGAGCAGATTTCCCGCCAACTCTCTGGGCGGCCATTACATGCGAGTGCCACTTACGCGTTACAACTTATTGAATTATTTATCAAACTATCTTACCTTATTGGATTATATTACCTTCGTTTTTACTACAAAAATAATGGTATTACAGATAAAGTAGGAATGAATTTAGGGAGAAATTAAAGTACAAAATAATCATGTTTGATTTTAATTATATAAAGCTAGTTGTCCTCGCGCACTTCGTTCCACCCGTTCAGTTTGTAGGGTAAAAAGTAAAATGTTGTTTTTATTAGTTTTCTCGCAAGTTTTTTTCCTTTTTCTTATCTTTTAAACCTTCCCTGGACTTAAACAAATAATTCAAAACCAAAATTACCTAAATCGGTTTAGCCGTTCTCGAGCTTTAGCGAGACTAACGAACAGCAATTGATTTTTATATATATAGATGAACTATCATTTTAGCTTTAACTCCCTTATATTAAAATTTGGCTGCTTTTCTGTAAATAACCCTGTATAGAAAATGTCGACAATGATTGATTAAATGATAGTCGACTATTATGTTCGACTGACAGTAACATAGTGTAAAGTTTACGAAGTTTCAACTTGTTCAGGTAGAACGCTTAGAACGCGAAGCTTGGCTCTACGTGATATATGACAACTTTTTTACAGTGATACTAATAACAATATATTGGTTACTATTATGCAATTGGTACATACAAACAGTTGATAAACTTAAAATTACATTAATTGTGTGAGTTTGGGAAATTGAAAAAAACATTTACTTGTGAAATTTTTAAAAATTAATTTTGCCGTAAAAATGTATGTTTCTCGACCATAATATTATGTCGTACTTAGAAACTGAAGGTAGGCAGAAAACACTACTTTAATTTTATTATGTTTAGTTAATAGCATTAGCAACAAAATGATAGAATATATTTAGCTCTGCGAAATAATTTAAACATTAAAAGCACTGTGTAATAATAATAAAAATAAGTATTCGATTGAATCAATAGATTTTTCATTCGTATATAATGTTACATTAAATAACATATCTTTAAACGACTCTAAAAAAGAGGCTCCTAATTGACCTATGAGTTGTATAAAATAAATAAATGTCCCTGTAAAAGCTACAAAAATTGAATCTAACCCCAAAGAAATCAAATTATAAGCTTGTGTTTTAGATGTTAGTAATACATAGAAATACATAAATAGATACCCAAATAAATTTAATGAACACCCTGACATCTAAATGTTCAGGACACAAATGCCTGCCCCCGTTGGCAATCAAACTCAAGCTTCGCGGTTGATCGATGTATGCACGATAGCCACTCGACCAAAGAGGCGGCCAGATATGTGTTTGTTATTTTCAATTTTGTTTAATTACTTCATCAACTGCAAACATGTAAAAACAGCGCGATCGTGTCGTCTTGGCAACATTTCACATGAAAATGATTCAGAAGATATCATTTTGTACAGAATACACAATAATTATCAAATCCAAGTCCTGAATAATTTTCGTCTCTGGTAACCCGAACAGAGTGCTTCTTAATTGAATATAGAAAGGTTGTTTAATTGATTTTATTGAGATAGAGACGTGTCCGTCCACTTCACAGCTCTATATTTAGATGTCTCGTCGAGTCTGGTCATTCAACATGAGCAACGCCACTGATTAACAATTTTAAAACAAGGACTTTTTGGAGTTGACCTTCAAATACGTCTATCTTCACGCTCGTATTCTCAAAGTGGTAGCAGATGTTGTAACAAAGTGGGTTGTCTGAGATATTTAGGAACCACTACGCAAACAGAATTACGCTAACACAGAAGCTGATAAAATACTGATACCTAAATAAGTGGTGCTAGAAATGGTAGAGCAAAATAAAAAGTTAGGAAGTTCACAAGAGTATATTACTGAAAAGGACTCCAACACACATAACCTATAATTCCAAATCGTTCAAGTTCGAATTTCCGTACCTATCACATTCTATTACATAATTTAACTTCAACGGCTTCTGCAATTTTTGCTTTATCTGCAATACATGACGTTGCTTTGTTCTAAGATTCTGAGTTCACGGGAAGTAAGTTTTTATTCCCTTGCGAGTTTCGAAAATTTTCCGCATAAATGGTTGGCGTTAAATGACGTTGGCTTAGAACTTTGATTCTTTCAGTTCCTAGAGACAGTAAACCTGAGTATTTGATATAAGTTTCAGTTTGATAATGTTACGCGTTCATAGAAAAAAGGGCTTGATAGAAGGATGGATGGACGGACCATAAAGTGACTCTATAAGGGCTCTGTTTTTTCCTTACGAGGTACGGAACTCTAAAAACTCCTCTCCACCAAGGTTATATAAAGCTTTATACTTGCCAGTGCAGGTGCCACTTGTTTTATTTCCAAATAATATTTTAAAAATGCCAACTATATCACCAGCAAGCTCTTAATTTTATCACCTTTGAGTCTGTTATTAAATGCATCTCTTTCACTGTCTCCAGCAACAACGTGAGCTTTTAATACCATAACCTTTGTGTTAAGTTCTTGGGTAGACTTGAATTACTCATGTTATGTTTGGTTGCGTTTGGCCCAGGATGGTACTATCACCTCATTGCTGCCACCATAACGTTAGTGCTCACAAATCGTATTCGGGCAAGGAGGCTGATATAGCGTAGTAAATGTTTAACTAACTAACCTTAAGTTGGTGGTATTTATTCCAGGTACATTTTTTCATCAAGAGATAAGGAAGGTTGTTTGCTTTGAAATTTTATTGAGAAGTAGTCAGTGTTGTTTATTGTCGATCGGGGATTGATATAATCTAAAGGCCAATATTTATAACCTATCAACAGACAGAGATAGGCCTTCTAGAGTTTTGTTGCTAAGAAATTTTTGCCAGGTAACCTTATTATTAAAAAAAGTTGAAAGGTGTTAATAGAAATAAAAATATCTGGCTGGCTTTCTATAAGAGAGAGATAGAGAAAGAGAGAAAGAGAGAGAGAGAGAGAGAGAGACAGACAGACAGACAGAGAAACATGCGCATGCCGCACAGCTCACAGCAAAAAGTGTCGTTACAACTTTTCGTTAGAATTTTTTCCGTTTAGCTCCCTTTCACAACGCGCGATAAGGAACTTCGTTCCAAAAATAACAGGGGTTACCTGGCAGCTAATCCAAACTAGCACTATCTCTAATCTTAGATAGGTTATTAATATTGACCGCAAATCATTCAGTTATAGAATCCTGAGTTAGATTTAGGTAATCACTAAAAGGAGGGATTTCCTAATGAAATCATCTCGTTACAATTTAAACTCATAACATTATGCGATTTGCGAACAATAAGCAAGGTTGTAAACTTGGCAATAGCCACCCAACCACCCACTTCCCGCAAATAACATTATGCGAACAAGTTAGAACGCAATTCGGCGAACCCTTTTCAAGTTAACAAATTCATCAATATTAGTTTGGGGTGTGTTTTCTAAGTATTTTATGAGGAACGTTTAGGGATGCTAATACCTTGTGTAATATTAGATTATCGATAGTATCGATGTTTATATCGATAGTCACTGTATAACATGAATAACGTTTATATTTTTAAAATAACATTAGCTTATCTAAAAAATTCAAAAATGATAACTTTTTAAAAGATAACGAACAAGCGTCTCTTCTTTGCTTATTTAAACACTGTAAACGTCATTGGCGGTCGAGATCTTGGACCACAAGTGCAAGTATACCCGCTTCCCTACTTTTCAGCGTCAACAACAATGGTAAGCTCTAATGCTCTTGCACCAGAAATTGGTGAGATGGTGATACTAATCCGAACAAACTGCTGCACAGTACTTTACAACCTAGACCTTACTGACTGCACTGTTGAAATAACCTAGCAGGTATTGCTAATATAGAGTTTAGCAAACAAGCCCACGGCTTTCCTGATGATAAGTGACCACCGTGACCTATGCTAAAATTACCACCAATAGGCCATGATGACATCACATATCGACCCCAAAAAGAAAAGATTTGTTCAAATCTGTAAAGAGATATCTAAAAATAAAAGCCTCTGTGGTCTAACGATTCAGTTGTTGGACTTGACTGTATGAGGTCCCGTGTTCGAATCCCAGGTCGGTCAACAAAAAGAAAATCGGGTTTTTCCAATTTTCTAATAAAAGATGTTGCTCGGGATAGGATATTATGTGCCCGGTTGGCGATAGGCTTGCCACCTATCACATTGTGGGACTTTTAGTATCTTCGGCTAGTCGTGGGTGCCCTGGTTGTGCCTCTGCCTACCTCTTCGGGGATATGGGCGTGAAGATACTTTTTTAAAAATAAAATCCCGTGAAACAAATTTCAATGGCAGTTAAATTAGAAACTTAAGAAACAAATGTAAGGCGCAGGATTTATGTAACAGGCCATTTTTGTCAATACTCGAGGATAGGACTGTATGTGCGTGCGTGCACGTATTTGTGTGTGTTCGTGTGCTTGTGTGCGTGCATATGTGTGTGCATGCATGCATGCGTGCATATATGTATGTGTGTGTGTTTGTAGTTTTTGTTGGGTTTATTGAAAATGTTTAACTTTCGAACTGTTTAAAGAGTAAAACACTAACACATCGATAATCACCGGTCGCTTCACTATCATATTATTGATGGACCTAACCGTTGTCACACCGGCGGACATCGTTAACCAAGGTACATGTTTGCTGACAAGGTGTTTCGTAGTTACAGTATTTGTCCAAGATAGTTATATATTTAAAACAAAAACAAATATCCCACCTGCACAGAGAGTAACATTATTAAGGTCATGGTAGACCTTCTAGTTCCTATGAAGAAGCCTTCATTTCGTGATAAGGTAATTCTATTAGTGCTCTCAATCAGAATAGGCGGGAAAGTCCTGCAATGACTGACTCGGAATGGTACCCCGTATCGCTACTTCTTGTATTCCTGATACCACAAAGTTGTCGCATTAGTATTCCAATTTGGAAGATTACATCATACACAAACGCGATAGGATCATCAAATCTTTACCCCTTCTTTTATATTTTCTTTATTTTATTTTCAGACAGGGAACAAGCAAACGCCCTCCTGTTGGTCAGAGATGACCGTGGCCTAAAGACACCATAGAAGTAGAAGTTGAGTCGCTGCCCTTTGACCAGGGTGTTAGAACCATTCTGCAATTCTACCGGCTACTCTTCTCTCCGGGATGGAAAATGACACTGTCATTATAGCGGCAGGAAAAGGCAAGGTGGATCCCTACCCGGTCAAGATGCTACACAGCACTCTATCCTTAGTGGTCTTGTTGGTAAAGACCTTTGTAACCAATGCCCGCCTTCTATAAACTGCCTGACAAAAAGGGCAGATTTTCTATTCTACACAGAGGAGCCAGACTCACAAACCACATTTTCTTTTTGTTGCCCGGCCCGGTATTCGAACCCGGGACGTCATGAAGTCAAGCCGAACTCCTGGACAGCTGGACCACAGAGGCGGTTAATACAGCTTTGTTTAATACTTCTTGAGTAGTACTCAAGTGCTCTGGTGGGAACAGCCCTTATAAATAAAAGTTTGCTACTACTTAAGTACGTGTACACGCGTACACGTACATACTTCACTGTACGTACGTAACATCACTGGCCCACCGGTAGCTCGGGATCGAACGTCGCGCCGACAAAGCAGACATAATATTTTGTGTGATGAACGTCTGATGATGTCTGCATTTCTGGGTCTAAATGTGTATTTTAATTTAGTCTGGTTTTATTTATGTATTTCTATGTATTAGTATCATTGAATATTTTTTTTACAAAAAACCTTTAAAGTTTGCTTACTTTGGGGTTAAGTTTAATTTATTTGTGTAATTTGTCAGGTGGTATTTATATATTTATTATTCATTCAATGACAATAGTTAGAAAAAATTAAAATTGCGCTGAAAGTTTTGAATAGATTGGTATGCTATGTCAAAGTAAAGACCAAGGAGAAACATCTACAACCAGTGCCGCTGTTACAATTAGCAGCGCCTTAGGCGAAATTCTTACGTCACCCATAAATGCAATTAAAGTGCATACGAAGAAGAGAAATGAGAGATGAAGAGAATGAAGAGAATGTTCTGAAATAAATTATAAAGAAATCTGAAATAAATAAGTGTCCAGGTGTTGGAATCGACTTCATGAGATCCCAGGTTCGATTCCCGGGTCGGGCAACAAAAAAAAATGTAGTTTTTACAATTTTCTAATAAACAAAAAGTTGTCCGGGATTGAATATGTACCCGGTTGGCGATAGACTTGCCACCTATCACATTCGGCTAGTCGTGGGTGTGGTTGTATCTCTGCCTAAAACTTAGGGGATATGAGCGTGACGATACTTAATATTCTTTGTTTTCCAACTTTTGAGGGTTCTGTAGCAAAAGGCTAAAAAAACGGAACCCTTATAAATTCGTCATGTCGGTCTGTTCGTCCGTATGTAGAAAAATAACAATCAACTTTGGTGGTACTCCATACTTGGAACTCTTTGTTGGTCCGGGTTCATTTGCAGAATAGAACATCTGCCTTCCTGCCAGGCAGCTCGTAAAAGGCGAGCATAGGTTTTCCATCACTAACACCGTGATATCTGACTAGGTGGTAGAGTTTAGCAGCGACTCACCCAGATTGGTACCACCGCCTTACCTATTCCTGCCGCCATAACGTCATAATGTGTTCCGGTTCGGAGGGTTAGGTAGCCGGTAAACTTACTTTTGCTCGAGGCCTAAC
>DVZK01001132.1:0-10061 GCA_018236665.1 Calephelis perditalis
ATAACTAAAGACGCACTTGTCAGTGTTGGTCCAGGCACCTTTGCAGAATAGACCATCTGTCTTTCTGCCAGCCAGCTCGTAAAAGGCGAGCATAGATAGACAGTCACTAACACCGTGACATTTGACAAGATGGTAGAGTTTCGCATCGCCTCGCCCAGATTAGTACCACCGCCTTATCTATTCATGCCCCCATAACGTCAGCGCTTACCTTTGGCGTATTCCGGTTCGGAGGATAAGGTAACCGGTAAACTTACTTTTGCTCAAGGCGTAACATCCCAGCTTCAGGTTGGAAACGCATCGTTACCATATTTGGTGTTCTAGCCGCGTGAATTTCTTACTATCAGGAAATACGCTTGCTTTTTTGTCTTCGAATATCATAAAATAAAATCTTCCAATATCATAGACTTGTCAGTAGAAGTATACTAAATTGATGCTGATAACAGCGGCTGCTAAAATGTAACAGACTCGTTAAGATAAGTAAGTAAGCCTTGTGATCGTCAAGTTTGCGTGCAAACTTCTTTGTTGTTTTTTATTACTTTAACTAAAAGTACCATTAACGACAGGAAAACTTACCTTCTCCTCAGATCAGATGATCAATAATTGCCTTAGAATTAAATCCAAATAAAATTATTTATTTAGCAATTTTCCGCCAAAAACGTACGTTAAATTTTTAGTAGTGTGATTATTGTGAGTGCAGATAAAACAGTTTAGAGGTGTGTATTGTGTGGAGCTAGATATATTTGTGGAATTTAGCTTCCGGTAAGTCCAATTCGTTCATAGCGCATTATTTTGCCTGTTTTGTCACGTCGTAATACTCGTACTAATAATTTTTTTTTTGGTTTTAAGTACAGATTTCTGAAAAGTAATCTTCTATCAAATGCCTCCGAATTTTCGACTAAAGATGATTTTTAGTTTAGAGAAAACAGTACTAGAATGAGATTTATTTGGAAATGAAAACAAAATTAGGTCTTTTCTAATGTAATTTTGCAACACACATATAGCTCAACAATACATTGATAAATATGATGTTTAATATTTGAAAACATAGTTTGACAATAACAAAAATGAACAACATGACGAAATACTTGTATTTTTCTTTGTTTGATCCTCAAAGGTTTATTTATTCCAGGAATATGATTCAATTATTTTGTAAATACAACTCAATAAACCGTCCCACCTGGAACGGATGACAAAGTTGAATGAAGAGTTTTAAACCAACACGTAAATCCTACATCAAGAATACAAATCGAGTTGGATTGAAAAATTCGCGAGTGGAATGAATAATAAATATTTTATTATATTACAAAACCAGATGAAATTATTGTGCCTCGTATTTTGACATCGACGGCACTTGGTAAACATTTACATATTGATTTATTCTGTACCGTGCATGATGTTTATTAAATAACATAACGTAAATAAAAATAAAATTCATTTATTTGCGGAATTTGTGGGTTAAAAAATTGTTACAAAAACATATTTTAAGCATACCAACATATTCTACCACATTATGGTGTGCAAATATGTAATATTAAACGTATATAAATATTTAAAATTAAATATTTATGTACCTTTTAACATATAAATCGCACAACTTATTTATATTTTTTATTTATGTGTTAAATAAGCTTCATAATTTATTACAAATAATTGTATAGGTAGATTAAATTTAATTCTATCTACTGTCCACCACCACCGACAATTGCTAGTCAGGAGAAGAAACGGCAAAACAAACTCCTCGGCAACCAGGCCTATTACATGCCTTGACTATTACCGTTTCCAAACTCCATAAATAAATTATTAAGATAATTGTTAGAGTGCCTAACCTATTCCTACCGCCATAGTTGCAATGTTGTGTTCCAGTCCAGAGGATAGAGAAGCCGGTAAACTAGCACAAATGGGGTATCACCGTCACAGAATAGTGACGAGCCTATAACATCGGTGGTATTAATAGGAACTGTCCTGTAACCTTTCGTCTCAAGTCGACGAATGCTCTAACAAATTGAGCCCATGAGGATTCAAATATTTTACCTTTTTAAATTTCTTTACCCTTAACGCGGGTAGTTATGCCCTGTAGATAATGTTAGGTACCTTTTATATAAGCTTATCGTTAAAAATGAAATTTACATTTATAATGGCCAAGTTATGCTATATCGTGGCTAATAAGAATGTAAATTTGTTTTCCTCAAGGCATTTTTAGCACTTGTCTATGCTTGGGTTAATACCCTATAAAAAATTAAAGAAACAAAAAAAATCCCGACAATTTGAGCTTGTCCCTAATATCTCAAGCCGCATTCCAATTTTTTATTTCTTTAAAATTTGTAGAAATTTAGCCGAAGCGCAGCGCAAGTGTTAAAATAAAAATACAGTAAGTAATGTTGTTTGGTCCGACGGTTGTTTGTTGAGCTACTTTATAGTTTGAACTTTATCCCGCCGACATAAAGTATATCTGGCAATTATTCCGATAAAATAACACGAAAAATTTATAGACTCCGTGCGCGGAATAGCCGTACCGACTGTGGGGGAACTATTGACCAACAACAAACTATCGTAAAAAAGTTTATGGCAATATTTCTATGACAGCAGCAGGGTTATAATAACATGCGCCGTTGCCAACATATTTGAGGGTTAGACATTATGTTTTTGATGGGACACTGGTGAAATAAAGTTGTATTTGTAGTAAAAAAAAAATTATGACATTGGAAGAAGAAGGATTTTCTGATGGTAAGAAATTCACGCCGCCTAGACGCCAAAGGTGGTAATGGTGCGTTGCCAACTTAAGTCCGGGATCAAAAGTAAGTTTACCGGCTACCTTACCCTCTGAACCGGAACAAGTCACGACGTTCGGTAAGGCGGTGGCACCAATCCGGGTGAGTCGCTGCGAAACTCTACCACCTAGTCAGATGTCACGGTGTTAGTAAGCCTATGATCGCCTTATACGGGCTGCCTGGCAGGAAACCAGATGGTCTATTCTGTAAAGGAGCCCGGACCAACACGGGGCAAATATCACTTAAATATATTCGGTTGTATATTTACATCGCTACATAGTATAAAACAAAGTCGCGCCCTGTCCCTATGTGCCTTTGTGTGCTTAAACCTTTAAAACTAGGCAAAGGATTTTAATTAGGTTTTTTCAAAAGATAAAGCGATGGAAGAGGAATGTACATATGTATATTTTATACTCGTGTGAAGCCGGGGCGGGCCACTAGTTACTATATAAAAATAGCATTTTAATACGAGTTAAGCCTACAAATAAATTTGCTATCGCTGTTACTGACCTGCTGTATTATGGTTTTTCACCAATCAAAATCAATAGCTAGATACACAGAAACACGTATCGTTTTTGAATTTCATAATCTTATTTATAGACGGACTAGCCGACCCGGCAAACGTCGTATCGCTTTACGTGAGCAGCTACTAACAGTTTGTATAGAAAATATAATACTATTTGTATAGCCGACCCTATCTACTTCGTTGAATAAAAAGCACAACATTTTGTCCACCTTGATTTATATACCCTACTGGCCGACTCGACGAACTTCGCATCACTTTTCGCAGTTCTATTTTGAATAGTCGCATTTTTTTAATTTTAATAAAAAATTGAGAGATATCAAATGTCATGTCCAATAAAGGTTAAATAGGTCAATGCCAACAAGACCACTGCTAGTAGAATGCTGTGCAGCAACTCGGCCAGGTAGAGGTTCACCCCCTCAGCAGGCAAGTAGAGGTGTTCCGGTCCAGAAGTTGGGTAGTCGTGGACTTGCCTAGTAACCCACGAACTGGCAAAGCAATCACTATCGTGTCTATAAGCCACTGATGACTCTTCACCTCAGGAAAGCCGTTTGTTTGTGTGATATTGATGATCATGCTGATACTTAATAGCTGCTGATGTTATAGTCTATATGTGTATCGCTGCCCTGTAGTCAGGATGTTAGGCCTATGGTCTTGTTTACTGACCACTTTAAGCTCCAGACCGAGATAAGACAGTTCCGAATACCAACATTATGCAGCAGGTATAGCTCCTTACCTAATGGATCCCTATCTGTGCAAGTTGCTGCACAGCACTCTTCCACCAGTTGTATGTAGATACATACATACAAATCTTCACGTCAAGTCCCTTACGGGGTAGGCAGAGAGTATCGTGTGCCAGACTTCACGATGCTGACAAACCTCCAGTTGTCTTGTTGGTAATGACCCATTTAACATAATACGTACGTCTCATAAGGTATCGCTTCTGTAGTCAAGTATTGGACTTGATATCATGAGGTCTTGGGATCGATCCCAGTGTTAGGCAACCACTTTAAATAAAAAATCCATATTTAAATAAAACATAATGTTGCCCGTTACTGAACATGTGCCCAGTTGGCGATAGGCTTACCTCATACCAATTTGTGGAACTAAATGTCTTCAGCTAGCCTAGCTAGGTGCAACCAGGTCACCCACAATCTGATTGAACCTCTATCTGACCCTTCGGGGATACGGGTGTGAAAATACTTTTATGCGTCTCTTAAAATCTACCTGACAAAGAGGCCTGGTCCAATTTATAGAGGATCCGGATTAACAAGAGAAAATAAGATTAACATATATTCTCAAAGCCTTTGAACAAAATGGCTCGTCCATGCAATCCTGCAATATTTTAATAACGCATACGTTGTCATATAAAAGTCCGTTTTTCAAAGAGAAAGCAAAACGAGTTTTCGCTCTCGTCATTTATATGCAGCACTAGATGTTGCCCGCGGCTGTATCCACATATAAAAGCTACCCTCACTCGCGGGAATGCGTTTAGATATCAGAATAAGAAGTAGCATACGTCTCTGCCAGGCAGCTATATCACTCACAAAAAACATATGCTATCATTACTACTCTTCGTTGTGACACGAAAAAGAAACAAACATCTTTTTTGACTTAATACCACTCATATTCATTTCATTACGATCTGAGTAGTATTTTTTACGTTACAGTTAATAACACGAGTTATTTGTTTTGTCAAACGAAGTCGTCAGTACACGCAAAAATGTATGCATTCAGTATAACTCGAAACTACTATGGATGTTGATCAAAATTATTTGAGACCATTTCGGAATAATTGGCTATCTTCTGAAAAAAAGAATTATCAAATAGTAGTACTTAATGAAATAGTTGGAGTCGATTTTTGCATCCATGTTGCGCATAATTATTATTATATTATAACCAATCATACTAAGCACTGACCTCTAGGTGGTAGAGTTTTGCAGCGACTCGCCCGGATTGGTACCACCGCCTTCCCTATTTCTGCCGCCAGAACGTCATGACGTGTTCCGGTTCGAAGGGTAAGGCAATCAAGGTCAAAAATCAAGGCCTAACATCCCGGCCTCTGGTTGGCAATGCACCATTACCACCTTTGGTGTCCCTAGGCGGATATAGGATATAGGAATTTATTACCATCAGGAAAACCGTCTGCTTGTTTGCCTTCCAATGTCATAAAAAAAACAATGAAATTAAATCTTTGTATATTTTGTTTGATTGGTATATGCATTGAATACTTATTTTTTTAGTCTTAAAAGTCACTCAATATGCATAAATATTGTTTTATCATATAACTATGTTTTAGTTTGGCTAAACCAAAAATCTCTGCAGGCCAAGGATGCGCGCGTAGGATATTTTGTTTACTAAATGTCTTGAAAAACAACAAAAGGAAACAATTGACACATGCAGACATGCATAGAAATTCATCTTGGCCAAGAGGTTATCCATAATACTAGATCTGAACTGACTGACTTTTTATTTTGTCTCCTCAGGGTCAAAAAAACAAAACACAAACAAAAACTTGAGGTGCTGTAACAAGTGACACTAATCTCTTTTATTAGCCGACACTTAAAATAATTTTAAAAGTAATTGAAACCCTTCAGTAACCTTTGATAGGCGCCGTAGTCTGAGTATGCGAGTGGCGGCTTGACCTCTTTTATTATAAGATTTCGTTGGTTAATATCACAGTTGGAATTTCAAAAGTTAATGGTTCTCAAACGGTTCAGGTCAAGGGTCCGTCACACCTCTTAACCTGCCGTGTGACGCTACCACCACTCCATCTCAACCTTTATGGCGTATAAATAAACTATTTCACTACGTAGGCTTTAATTTGTGTTATACTATTATAAATGCGAAAGTTTGTATGCTTGTATGTATGCACGTATGTATGGAAGTTTGTTACTCTTTCACGCTCGAATGGCTGAACGGATTTTTCTAAAATTTGGATTGTCACCTGGATTAACACATAGGCTACTTTTGATCCCGACCGCATAATGGGTTCCAGCGAAAACGCGACGAAGCCGCAGGCAACAGCTAGTTTAATAATAAAGCGCAATAAAACTGCAGAAACCAACCACAACTATTTCCTTACGTATCACATCGCGAACTATTTTTTTCGATAGCTAATTATACCGAGATAGTCCCGCGTAAATTTTATCAACGTCGTAGTTTTGAGTTGTTCTTAAAAAGTGGCACAACTTTGGAATCATTTTGATTATTCACTTATGAAAGTGAATAATCATAATCGGTTCGTAATTAGCACCAGTGATCTTGTTGATAACGACCCGTTTCGTCTTTCCTTGCCTCCTACGAGCTACCAGGTAGGACAGCAGCAGGCATATTCTGCATAGAGGACCTGGACACGACAAACACTTTTTCAACTTACATTATATTTAACTACTAATCTTAAAATTAATTAATGTAGATTTTTAATTAATAATCTGTTTTAAAGTAAACAGTAAGGAAGGAAGGAAGCCAACAAAGTTTAATTTTAGAAAAAAGATTTTTAAGTTGTAAAGTATCTCTTAAATTCTTTTAAATTAAACTAGCTTAGGCTGTCAAGACCACCGACTGGTATTAATTATCTGTCGAAGTTAATAATTAACTTTAAAGTTCTGCGTGTGCTGAGTTTGGCACTTGACGTTACCTCCGGAAGTGAATGTACGGTAGCAATTATTGTCTGTGACGATTTTTAAATTGTGAAAATGTATCGAAGATATCCACCCGGCTTAAAATTTAAAAGAACCTTGATAAACCGTGAAAAAATTCAAGACGGATAAGACAGATCCGATATCCGTTTTTATTACGTTATTTTATGTTATCTTAAAAAAAGGTAGATGAAAAAAAATTGACGGATTAAAACTTACCACACATGATTACCAAAAAACCTGAAAATCTAAAGGACAAAAGTGGTAATAAAATATAAAAACAGAGCGTGGTAACATGAGGAAATAGAGAAAAGCTCAGTATTTGTTGAGGCTTAATCTACCTCAAAACTGGTTTTCACTTTTTAGCGTTGTTGTTTTAATTATTTGTTGTTTTTATTAGGATTAGTATAGACGCTGAAATAAAAGATTATGCCAAAGTAAATGCCACTAAAACCGTGACATCTGACTAGGTGGTAGAGTTTCGCAGCGACTCACCCGGATAGGTACCACCGCCTTACCTATTCCTGCCGCCGTAACGCCATGGCTTGTTCCGGTTCGGAAGGTAAGGTAGCCAGTAAACTTACTTTTGCTCGAGACCTAACACACCTAATTACTCTAATATTCTGGAAAAGGCGTACCTTTTATTTAATAAATAATTAAATTTCTTTAAGGAAAACCAACTATTTCTAAACAGAAGTCTTATTTTGAGGTTATTCGCCAAATTTTAAGGAAATCACAAATCATGTAACCCACTTGGACATAACAACGAACGTGAGAAATGCCATGATTTTCGTCACCCACTCGGACTACTTGCAACTTAATTAAATGTACGAAAACGTTTTATATAACGAATGCGTAAGAATGTAGTGTAAAGCTAACCTTCTGTGAGATAAATTTCAAGTCCATAGGGTTGCCACACATACAATAATTTTTAAAAACATTTTGCCCAACTGGATATTCTTTAACGTGCCTTTCGCGGAAATACTATATCACCTAATTTGACTGTCTGTACTAGTCAAAACAAGTATCTTCACGCACGTATCCCTGAAGAGATAGGCAGAGGAAAATCAGAATACCCGCCACTTCTCGAAAATAAAGTGTCGCACAATGTCCATCACATTTGCAAACCTAATGCCTACGAGCACTTGTCTAATCCCAAACAACATTATTTTTATTAGATAATTAAAAAAATAGTTTTCTGACAAGGGGAATAATAAAAACCAATAATATTTAACAAGTAGTAAGTACCAATACAACTTAATAATAACCCGTTATCTTATAAAATGAAGGTATAGTTTGTACAGATTATAGAATACAATAGGCAATCTTTTAAAACTATTAAAAGGTGAGCAAACTATTAAGAGATATCTACTTATTCATACTTAGGGTGATTTATGTTTCACTAAATGTTGCTTGCAGCTTCGCCCGCTTATTAAAGTTATTTAGCTTTTCCATTTAGGTATCTGGAAAAAGTAGCCTATATTTCTCTTCCACTATCTCTAAATACTTATAAAAATATACCCAAAATGTTTCTTATGTAAAAAAAAATAATTCTTATGTAATTTGAAAGAAGAACTAATAATACACTTTCGTGTAATGTTAGCTTAATTTAAAATTTTGTCAGCCCTACGTTTTAAGTGGGACAACGTAGTCGCCCAAATACCAAAGAGACTTGACACTATTCTAAATATAAGTTTCGATACAATTATAAGTATTTATTATTAGATTGAATCCAAACTTAATGTAACTATGTATATAGAATACATTTTGTCTGTCTGTTACGCTTTCGAGTATAAACCACTTTAGCTATTTTGATGAAATTTCAAATGTATACAGTTAAAGATCCCTTCAAAGTTCAATACTAAAGGACCATAATGGGGGATGAAACAATATGTGAATTATACCACGACGAAACCACCACTAGGTGGATAGAGAAGAAGCATAATAGGTAAATTTTCGCAGTGTTGATATGAATGCCTTAGTTATTCCTATAATCACCAAAACCAATAGCCTAAGTTTTAGAAGCTAAGCCGGATTAAATATTCTGGTTTGAAATCCTACACTACACACAGGTAAATCTTAGATTGGCAGCACTATTCACATAGTTGGTGTCCATAGGGAACAAGTAGATTATTTGTGTTCCAATACCATAAAAAAGCTTGCATGTTTGTTTACTTAAGGAAAAAGGAAAGCTCAAAACTAAAAAAGGTATCTTCACGCCCATATCCACAAAGCGGTAGGCAGAGGCACTACCAGGGCACCCACGACTTGCCAAAGACACTAGTCCCACTGTGGGCTAGGTAGCAAGCCTATCGCCAAACCAGGCATACATCCAAACCCGGAGAACATTTTTTATTAGAAAATTGGAAAAAACACATTTACTTTTTGTTGGAATCGAACCCGGGACCTCATGAAGTCAAGTCCAACACCTGAACCACTAAACCACAGAGGCGATAAACCTCATTTTTTTAATAACAGGAAAATACAAACACCAAACTACACTTTATTCAGATACAAGAACGTTTTCGAAACAATAGATCTAATGTTTTCAGCTTTTTCAATGCAACAAGCCTAGAGCTGACAATATGTCTAGACTTTTCATATTTTTGTCTAAAAATAACACAGCGTGTTTCATTCAGAATCAAAAACATTTCTATATTGTATAAACAAACAAAATTGTAGACTGAATAGGTTAGGTTTGAAAGTTTTTGACACTCCTACTCCCTTACATCTTGTTCAAATCATCTGAGCCTTTAACAAGAGTTTACGGCTTGTCAAGTTTACTATACTTGTATCGTCTCTGTAATTTATTTATATAAAACTCTGAACAGCGTCCCTACTGGTAGCTAAAAGAAACAAACACATTATTAGACCAAAAGCGTCAAAGATTTCGACACGTTACTTACCGAATGTAATCTATATCAATACATAGTAAAAGCTAAGAAAATTCAAACATGCACAATTTGACATGCATTCGAGTATATTTTTAAGCCAGAAAATTATACAGACTGCACACGCGCCTTTTTAAATTATAATGATAATAAATATCCCTGGGGTGGCAGTCTCGACATTACTTTGCGACCGATTTCGGTCGATAAAGCTTAACAACGAAGTGTCAACGATTTTTGG
>DVZK01001133.1:0-10059 GCA_018236665.1 Calephelis perditalis
TCCAGAGAAGGTTTAAAAGAAAAAAAAAGAGGAAAATTGCGAGGAAACTAAGACAAACAACATTTTAATTTTTCCCAAGCAAACTGAAAGGGTGAAAAAAGCTCCCCGGAACGGCTAGTTTAATCTATTTAAAAAAATTGTAGGTTGTCGAGGAGTTTGTTTTAGCCGTTTGTTTTTCCTGGTTGAGTAGAGAAACGGTGGTAGTACAAGTCAAATAGGTCATGGCCCTGGTTAGTTGGAGAATTTGTTTTGCTGTTTCTCCTCCTGACTGGCTAGGTTTGTAAATAGTGATAGTTTAATGTAGACAGGGTTAAATTTATTTACAATACAAAAAATACAAAAAAATTGGTAATAATTGATCTTGTATCTAATAAATAAAAAAAAGCAATTTAATAACCTTTTTTAAAAAAAATGTTTAAAAACTTACACGTCACAGTGTGGAAGAATGTGTCTGAATGCTTAAATATTTTTACAACATCTTTCATCAACGTGTTCCTTGAATAAATTTAGTTTAATTTCATTTCAAATTAAGTCCAGTCACTCGGCCAATATCTCTAAAAACCTTTTCTAGATTTTCCACGTTGGGTAAATTACACTCGGTACCTTCATATTTTGTCAATACAATTACAAACTCATTAATTAACACGAAGTAAGATTCAACCTGGAACTGAAGTCTTTTTGGCAATATGATATATGCTATAATATCAACCAAATTTTTCTCCTACGTTAGTCCATTTTTGAAGAGATCTCTCGCTAGCTCGCTAGGAAACACTGCCAGTAACTATCAATAGTAACTCTCTAATAAAGTTTATGCTGTTTTTAAGTTGTTTTTTAAAACACATTCTACAATATGACTTAGTTTAACCATCAGTTTCTAAACTTGCAAGAAAGTAAAATGAGGTTTTCGTATGTCTACTTGTTGTAGTGACGTTACGTATGTCTAGTTTTTGTTAAGAGTCAGTATTTAAATCAAGTTTTAAATCCGGAACTAGTTAAAAAAATATAACAATCCTTCTAAAATATTTTCTGCTACTAAAAAAACCCACATAGGTTTTTGAAACGGTCTTTTTACTAGCTTGCATTTGATACCCATTTCGATATGGAAAGAAATAAAATCAAATTCTCCTCTTTCTCCATTTGCAATTGTCATTTTGAAAAATTACGCAGTCTATGTTACTACCCCTTATCTGATGAGTCTAAGGCCATCATTGTTTCAGAAACAATCCAGAAATTTGGGGCTGTAGGGTACTGCCAATGCCAAACAATGAATGTTAACTTTAGGTTCGCGCCAAGATAACAACTAATTACGACTAAATAGATACGCTAAATTAATAAAAGGTAAACACCTATTGTAAAATTGTTCATTTAAATACCGAATAATCAATAAATATGTTTCAGTAACTCATGATGAATAACACATTATTATTGACTGGATTTTTAAAAAAATTGTTTTAATTTGACATACAATTGCGGTTTCGATTTTCGGCGAGTGTGTCGAAGTAACGACTAATTGAAAAATTGAAAGAATTCAAGATAAGTTACTTTCATCAATAGGTAATCACGACTAAGTACGACTAATTTCATATGTTCCTTTATCGATTATTCCTTTATCGATTATATTCCTTAATCGATTAAGATAAAATTGAAACCCGATCTCTCCTTACCTCATAATTTGAGAATAAACTTAAGAATTATTATGAAATGAATCTATATGTAAAAATGTTTGATAGTTTGGGAGTTTAAAATGTAGTTTAATTGCTTCATTGGTCAACAAAAATCGACCTGAAAATTTCTTAATATTTTCAAATTAGTTTATTTTAGTTTGCAATAGCAAAGCTGTGCTTAGCAGCTGCTTTTTTGTAAATAACTCTGAATAAGGTATTGTCGATTACTGTAATTTCGATGAAAATTATAGAAAATAATTAGTTGTTAGTTATTGGCATCTGATTCTTAATCGAAAATACTAGATTTGAAAAAAATTTAATGATGAGTAAAGTAATATAAGTATAAGAAAGTTTTGGTTGTAGTTTCGGTTTTGTGTTATCCATCAACCGTATCGGTTTTGCAATATCGTAAGATTGAGATCAAGACCGATTTTTCTCAACACTAAAAATCCTAAAAGATGTATTTGTAAAAGACGTCGAGTTGCCAAAACTATTTTGCAAAGTATTCTTAAGAATGTGTAGGTCATCCATCCTCCAGTCAGACTAGAACATTTCCATTATGTCTGTCTTCATGGCACTCAATCGCGGAAAACCAACACATATGATGAATGTGCAAAGGGATAGTTCGCGCCAAAATGACGACTAAATAGACACGTTGTCTGTAATTGAAGAGACACTAAAAATGTTTGAGAGGGTACCGACTTCATTTGATTTTTTAAAATTCTTAAGTATCTTCACACCCATATCCCCAAAGTGGTAGGTCAGAGACACAACCAGGGCAGGTGTGCAAGGTGTGGTAGGTGGCAAGACTTTTGCCAACTGGGAACATAACCAATCCCGAGCAACGTTATTTTCATTAGAAAATTAAAAATATAAGTACATTTTATAATTTTTTTACTGCTCGATCTCGGGAACGAACCCGGGACCTCAAGAAGTCAAGTCCAACACTTAGACCGCTGACCACAGTGGCGAAATTCTTTTATTTAGGCGAATAGACTTAATGTATTTCTGCCAGGGCGTTTGCAAGAGGAAAACACAGTAGGAAATAAAAAAAGGAACAGCAAGATCACTGGTAGTAGAATGCTGTGCTTGCACGGGTAGGTATTCACTGATTTCCTGCCAAAATAAAGTTCTAGCCCGTAATGTGGGATAGCAGGTAGACTTAAAGTATATGCCTATCATCATAGTCACAAAATCGTTAAGCATCCATAACATCTATGATACCGACAGGCCATATCGATGTTTGTTCGTTGAGGTCTCGCATAAATATTAAGTAAATTTGTATTCGTTTTTAGCTTTGGTGATGATGGTGAAGATGTTAGTACTGGTTTTGTTTTTGCTTGTTTAGTTTCTAACTTGGGTTACTGTGAGATTAAAAATAGGACGAATTTTGGGCAGTTTTGAATGACTTCGAGTTTGTATCCTCTATAAATGTAGAGTTGGCAAGACTGGTTCAGGAGCCATCTTTATGAATGTGTGAGTTATCCATTCTCCAGTATATTTTCATAACGTCTGTCATCGGAGCACTCAACTGAGTGGTATTCAACTCACAAATGATGAATATATACTTCAAGGAAATAGTTCGCGCCAAAATAACAACTATTACTAAAGACATCTACCAAATCCGTTAATAAATATATTTTATTCAATCGTTCCCGATTTAGATACCCACAAATTCCGTAAATTATCACCTGGTTAGTCGATGGGTTGAGGTTGATGCCATAGACACTAGGCTCGAATTCGATTTCCAACAACAGTTAGCATTTGTGTTATAAATATTTATGTCTGTATTTCTGGATTTGAGTGTGTTTATTGAATTACATCTGTTTGAGTATTTCTTTGTACTAGTATTTTTATTATTTTCTTACTATGGGGTTAAATGCGATTTGTTTCATATATCCAGAGATATTTATAAATAACAAATAATAATTAAATAACTCGAGAGGAGTTACAATCTGTGACTGCACTGAAAATGTATCTAATATTCTGCAGCCATAATGACAATGTCATGTTCCGGTTCGGAGGGTAGGGTAGTCAGTAGACTCAACGCATTTACAATATCTATGGTGTTTATAGTCTGTGGTTATCACATACCATTAGGGGAGCCACGTGCTTTTTCGCTATGTTGTATCATAAAAATAATAATTATTGACAGGCGCACAGATTACACCCCGACAGGCAGTTGCAGTTTTAGTACGATGATCATGTTAATAATAGATAACATGAATTTCTAGTATTTGTTTGAAGATAGTATATTTCTAAGAATATAGCTTCGGCGCAAGATAAGACACGCTTGGTCTTAGTCTAGGTTAGCTATGTGCATCGGTTGTTTTCGGCCGGTTAAATAACATACTATAAAACAAAGTTGCGATCTCTGTCACTATGTATGTCCCTTTGTATGCTTAAATCTTTCAAACTACTCAACGGATTTTGATGCGGTTTTTAATAGATAAAGCGTGTAAAGAGGGGGACTCATATTATGTATATTTTATAATGTACGAAGCCGGACGGGCCGCTAGTTTATGGTATAAAACTATCAGTAACGAAGATTTTTAATCCTAGTAAGACACTAACTCAAAGAGGGATACCTAACCCAGGAACGTGCAAGTGGTGTCAATAGTCATTAGTATTATTTTATGTGGATTATTAGTTCTAGTTCAAAAATAATAGTTTTCAGGCAAATATTAATAAATAAAAAATAAACAATTGGTTTCAAAAAGCAATTCATGTCTTCCAACGTCAAGACCAGTTTTACTCAACACTACAAGTCCTCAAGTTTGATGCAACAGATGTAGATTTGGCAAGTCTGAGAAGCAACTTCAAGAATGTGTGGGTCATCTATTCTCCAGTACATTTCCATTATGTCTGTCGCTGTGGCACTCAACTGCGGAAACTCGACATAAATGATGGATGTCCACTTCAAGGGAATAGTTCGCGCCAAAATAACAACTAATTACGACTAAATAGACATACTACATTAATTAAATACTTTGTTATTAATGTTGGAAGGTGGTCGGCAAACAAAATTTTATTTTAATTAAATTAGGCTATATTTCTATTCTCTTCCAAAATAACAAAAAAATGTTGGTTAATGAATAATTAGGAACAGTATCTTCGAGAAACCTCTGAATCATGAGAGATCTTTCACAAAAAGAACTAAAAAACACATTTGTTTGTAGTCGAATCATCCCGTAACAAATATAGGAAAAATAAAATAAAAAACGATTTGATAACTTTTTTAGTATTGCTTAAACCATAATGCCTCTAATGCAATTCTTAAGTTATATCTATTTACTGATTTAAGATATCTACCAGTTTCTATGGCTTCAAAAAAAGTATCTTCACGCCCATATCCCCGAAGAGATAGGCAGAGCCTCAACCATGGCACCCACGACTAGCCGAAGACACTAAGTCCCATAATGTGATAGGTGGCAAGCCTATCCATATCCCGAGCAACATTTTTTTTTATTTAGAAAATTGTTAAAACCAAATTTTCTTTTTGTTGCCCGACCCGGGATTTGAGCCCGGGACCTCATGCGGTGAAGTCCAGAAGCGATCTTCAAGAAATCGAAATATCTGTAGACAGCCGAAAACGTAAGAAAATGAATAATGTTTATGTTTTAGTGTGTACTTATATATTACTTGTATCTGTGTTATATTACTGAAATGCCATTAAATTATGTATTGACATTTCTGGATTTGTTTGTTTGCCAGGTTTCAAGTAATATAGAAAATGTATTTTAAATTCAATCCGATTTCAAGTTTTTTAAATTGTTTGTTTATTCTGGTCATATCGAAAAAGTATTTGGTCTTCATTTGGTATTTTTAATTGAACAAATACATTAAAATCTAGACATATATTTGAAGTCATGATTACTCGAAATCCTTCAAATGTGGGAAGTGATATCTTCATTCAAATTAAAATAGCAATGCTTTTTTCAAAAGAGTCAGCGTTTTATATTTGTGGTAAATAAAATACACATAAACACGAATTATAAATATAGCAAATTCACGATATTTCCAACGGAGTTGCGCCTGCGCATGTAGAAAGTAGAGCAGATCGCGGAGATATACCGCGGATACATCGACGGACCAATTTGTCGCCAGTCTATACGACATCGCAATTTCCTTCATTTGCGTAATGTTTTCGAAACTTGCGATCTTGTGTTATATATATCGTCTAGTTTAAAGTGTTTTTTTAGACTTTTCTTATCTTCTAGAACATACCACGGCAATAGTGAACACTGACGCTATAGCATGTGCAACAACATCCCGTCAATATGTTGCACATATCTCGACTGTTTAGTAATAATTGACTGACTGACATTCATTTGAATAATCATCCAATAACATACTAAATCACCACCAACAGGCGATGAGGTTGTCTCATTCCGGCGCCATGATACCAGCAGTCTACTATCCTCTCATTCTGCCCCTTTATCAAAATATCTATGGATTCGTGTTAAGTGCTTTGTACGTAAAATACCTATGAATCACAGAAGACGAATAAGGTTTTATCACAAGGATAGTTTTCATACTATTATTCTAAATGGGAGTCTGCCTGTCGCTTATTTGAACCGATTTTGATGGAATTTGATATGCATTTATTTAAAGATCTGAAAATCAACCCCCAAAGGTCTAGTATGTAATAAATAGTAGGAGACGAAATATAAAAATCATGACAGTTCCACACTCATGAATTCGCGGTCAAACATCTAGTATAATCCAGTGTTGGTCCAGGTCCCCTACGTAGGGTCTTGTTGTAATCTTGGCAGCATACAACGGGCAAACATGGATTAAATGGGTCATTCCTAACAGGTCATGATTTATTTGATATTTTCTATCGTCGGCGCTTGGTAAAGCTTTGTTTAAGTTCTAGCCCTGATGGTGCTGTCATAAGCGAAACCGGTAGGCTATTTATAAAATAATAAATTATAAGCGATATGTAAAACAGTACAAGTGTTTCTTCATTTAAACATACGAAGGGAATGATTGTTTGATTCACAGTTATAACATATAATTTATAAAGTTATATATAATTTTGTTTCATGCTCAATTTAATATTCTTTGACCCTGTTTTAATAATTAGAACATTTTGTAATAATTGTGAATAAAGGTTCATAGAATTTGTAATTTAATCTTGTGTAATATATTTCTAAATATTTCTAAAACGCGTCTACGCGTGAAAAGATGAACCAATTTTTTAATTCTTTTTTGTTGCGCTAGTTATCGATAGGAGAAGGTTCATATAAAAATATTCAAATTCTGTCAGTTAGTTTTAAAAATAAAAATAAATCACAATTTCCCTTTGTTATTGAATCGCACCTGAACGGATGGACCAATTTCGCATTTATGTATTAGTTATTGTTAGGAGAAGGTTCATATGCGAAGAAGAAACATGAAAATTTAAAGGAACATTAAAAAAATGAGAACTCTATATATATAGTTTGGAGAATGTTCTTATAAAAGTAAATAATATAAATTGGAGGAATATTAGCCAATTTATGAATTCAGTATTCATAGTTAAAACAGGACTTGTCATGTTTGAGAAAAAAAATTAAAAACTAAATTTTACTCTTAGCTATGAATATAGAACTACAGTAAATTTACATAAATTGCAGAACTACGTCTTTCGAGTCAGTTATTTGTTTATATTAGACACTTTTACTAGCATCTCAAATATACGTTAGCAACCGAAATTACATATTAGTGTAGAACCGGGTCCACTGTGAAGAATAGGCTACTAGTGGTAGAGTCCTGTACAGCTTTGTGTAACTGGACCAGGATCCAGGATCTTGTTCCTGTGACAATAATAACAACATTATGTTTCGGTCCAGATTATAGCATGGCTGGTAGACTTATACATCAGGTCTAATACCCCGACCATAAGACAGAGATAAACCATTGATAACTAAAAAAGTATCTTTACGCCCATATCCCCGAAGAGGTAGGCACAGGCACAACCAGGGCACCCACGACTAGCCGAAGACACTAAGTCCCACTATGATATATGATAACTATGATGTCTATAGAACCATACCATCAGAAGAGAAGAGTTCTTATTTGCTGACCTTCAACACATAAAAAGTGATCCAATAATGAAATTTAATGATCCATAAAGGATCAAAGAACCGATTTATCTTTTTCTTTTTATCTTTCTATTCATTTACTCAATCATTGCCCAGTCTCTCAGGTTTCTGAAATAACATTTTAAGTTCCATCGACCGCTGGTGACGGAAATATCAAAATAACGTCACAGTAATGAGGACATGTATCACGATGATTTAGATGTACCATTAGGACAGCACCTGCTACACATTACACTAAATTAAACAGCATTAATTACTTACTTCTTTACTAAAAATACACGAAATATCATTGTACAGAATTTGTAAACGTACTTGTTAGCTATAAGATGTAGACGGCTACGTTTGTGCGTTAAAGTAATTTTCATGTAGGTATATATCGATTATATGCACTTTCACTGATACGATACTGATGATATGCACTTTCACTAATATGATACCGGTGAAACGCACTTTCACCAATATGGTATCGATGTTACGCTCTTTCACTAATATGATACCGATGATGATACGCACTTAAACCAATATGATACCAATGATACGCATTTTCACGAATACGATACCGATATCGTTTTAAAATGTGTCGTTGATACCGATACGCTCAGTGAAGAATGAAGATAAAAGAAAGATGTAAAAAGTTGTGGTCTTACAAATAGGCAAAATAGCTCATACTTATGGTGATAATTATTTCAATTATTAATAACATATAAATATTATAATGTGCATATACATCATTATATAAGTAATGAGTATAATATTTGACATTTAATGATAACAATTGATAGCACATCGAATTGGAAGACTGACCGAAAGAAGCTCCATGATGTCATGTCCATATGGGTTATCTATAACGCGTAATTCAAAATGTATTATTGTACTAGCCGACCCGGTGAACTTCGTTTCGCTTTAATTAATTAATAATTGATTAATCCTACAGCTACTGAGAATTTTAATGAAAAAAAATCTTGTTTTTATCTTTTTCCCTTTAGGTGTCCTAGTTTCATCTTCATAAGAACCTTCTAACGATAACTTGCATAACAAAAAAGAATTAGCAGAATTGATACAGTGGTTCAAGGGTGATGCGATGAGCACTCGAAATGGGGATACATTTTTATACATTACTAGCTGTTGCCCGCGGCATTGCCCGCGTGGTGGTCCCACAGGAACTTTTTTTCGGCATAAAAACTATCCTATGTGTTAATCCAAGTTACCCTCTATGTGTGTGCCAAATTTAATGAAAATCGGTATAGCAGTTAATAATATTAATAGGATATAAATACTGTGACAGCTCGTAAGAAGCGAATAATGTTTAAAGTAGTCTCTACGAACTAGATACAGGTGTTAGTAGAGAGCTATGCAAAATAGCATTGGTTAAGATCCACAGTTTTATCAATTCCTACATTTGTCCTAACGATAGGTAGGGTAACTAGTACACCGTCTAGCACATTAGGCCTATCAGTCCAGCTACAGGACAGCGACGCTCATCTATCGGTTTCTATAGACTACGCCTATCTCTCCCCATTAGGAGAGTCGTGTGCTTGCTCACTATCTTATGATGACATTAATCTCCAATTTGGAATTATATCATCGCAAAAAATTGTACCTACTATTACTATGCTTTACTACTAACTATACTATATACTATTGTACCTAGAAAACTACGTATAGTACTACTATATCAATTATGCGCTTCGGCTCTTTACTTTTTATTTTTTTTACACTTTATATTTTATTTTTAAATTAGCTGACCTAATCTAAATTTAAGCGAAATGATTAAATGTTTAATACAACTCTATATCTTTAAAATACATTTGGATTTTCGAAGCTTGACGAATACAGCTGAAACGCATAATTTAAATAGTACTACTATACGTACTTACATGAGCTGTCGAAAGATTTAATTGTACAATGATATATAGAGTAGCAGCAAAAAAGTTTAAACTTTAACACGCAGATGAGGCTGCAAAATGCGAAAGTATGATTGTTCGTTATTCATTCATAAACGGCAAAAATCAAAGGAATGTTTAAGACTTTACTTCTTGAGATTCGATCATAGGGTTGGACACCAAAAAGTTAGAAAATGTATATTTTAATTTTTTTAATAAAAGTAACGTGGCCCGGGATTAGACATGTGCCAGATTAGCGGTACGCTTGCCACTTATCACATTGTGGGACTTAGTGACTTCGGTTAGTTGTCGGTGCCCTTGTTGTACTACTACCTATCCCTTCGGGTATACTTACTTATTTTTTAGTATATTTTTTGTATGCAGATATAGGTAGTTAGAAAGTGACATAGGCTACTTTTTGTC
>DVZK01001134.1:0-10057 GCA_018236665.1 Calephelis perditalis
GTCAGTTCAATTGTAAGGTTCAACGTCAGTCAAATCTTCGACCCTACCTACCCACATGAAGAAGTCGGGAGACATCACCCTCTATTCAATTTTCACCATTGGAAAGGTACTCATGAACACTTCGCGAATAATAAACGCAAACACAAACAAAAACATCTGATTTGAAAACTGATGACTATTAGAAATAATAATTTGTAAGGAGCACCCCCGCGCGGGGCGGGAGTCGACGGCGGACGATCGAAGCGGCAAGCGCATCGATACATTACCTTGATCAGAACTGACAACTATGATTTTTTATAACTTAGAAACAGCTGTTACTTTCTCGGCTAACTAAAATACTGGACCGAGATATTTGTACTGTGTGATATGTATTTTTTTTAACTGGTTAAAATTTCGATAAAACAAAAACATTAAGGGTTTTTAGCAATTTAACAGATAATACCTAGTAGCCTGTAGGTACAAATAAACATTAAGTAGCTAGATACTCGGTAGCGACAATTCAATCGGCAGCCGTGAGACAATCAGCTGCTTTCGAGAGTTCGTTGACCCCTATGCGTTATTGCGAGAATTAATTCTTGTAATATTTTACTTATTTTTCGTTTTAGATTTTTTTTTATTATTTTTATTGTTTCCAGACACACATTCCGAGCCCGTGGTTAAAATATCGTTAACTAATTTGAAAAAGCCCTGTATACAGGCTCCTAATTGACATTTTTTTTTCCTACATGTTGATCTAACGTCGCCATACAAATGCATATCAAATTTGTACGAACCTAAACTATCTAAACCTTTCTCACTACACTCTTTCTAGAATCACTCTACGTATTAGTGAAAACAGTATGAGAATCCGATCCGTAGTGCTTAAGTTTTTCGCGGACATACGCGGCCAGGAACTGTGTTTTATTGTACGTTGTGGTGTCATTATTATAAAAGTCGTTTGTTTTACAATCAGAAGAGCTGCTTGTTTTTGTCTATCTAATTACATAAAAAATAGAATTCTGGTTTCTTTTATAGGCACTCAAGTACTGGCGATTTCGGACTCTACTTTTACCGCTTTCGAACCCAGCCACAAAGCAGATCCTTGATGATGAATCGACACACTGTGATATCTATCCAACTCCAACACGTAACGACTTGGATCAACTCACCGAGGGATTCTTAAAAATGACTGAATGCTATCTCAATAAGGTCAAAAGACCTAACAAGCAACGGGTAAGTATTATAGAAAACTATATCTCAAAATTCAGTGAAAATCTTCTACCCGCGCACTTAACGTGATTAAAAATGGCGTCACCTCTTTTCATCTAGCTCTATGCTGTAAGTTGATAATTTTAAATAACGAAAAATGAATCTTTTTTGTCAAGTTTTCTGTTTATTTACGGACATTGTTTTATAAATTCGTTCTAATAACCAAATTATTTGCTCTGGGCGCTGTTTATAGTCTCGTTATTAAAATGCGCGGAAGTTCGATGTGTAGATTAATTGTAAAGTCTTAAATAAATAAAATATGTAAATATATCAATTGGCATGATTAGTTTTGCACTTGAATGTACACGTAGTACTAGCACCGCATGAGTAGACTGCACTATTGGTAAAATTAATAAAAAAATGTCTATGCAGTTCAACACTAATGTTACGACTCAAACACGAAATTTTTTTTCGCACTATATTATCGACACAAACAATACTTCATTCATAATCTATTATACAACATTGGTCTTAGTGTAATACATTCTAAGATAATATCTTGTATTTCTCTTAGTATTCTCCAAGGAACAAGTTTCTTTTAAGTTGGACCATGCTATGCAATAAGAATCCAATGTACAAAATATGACTGGAAATGAAAAAAAAGTATAAAATACTGTTTTATAACTAATTTTTGTACTTATATGGGGCCGTTTTCACCGATTGCACATTTTTTGTACAATTTTGTCAATCACAAAAGCAGCTGGCTGTTTTAGTGATATATGACTGGTTGGAAGACATGAAATTGATTTAATTTAGGCTGTCTGCCGAAACATAAGGACTAGTATTTAATAATTGTGCAAACTTTAACTTTAAATTATTGGAAATTTGTGAAGGCTCTGGTGACTAGACAAATATATATAATATTCTATAACTTATTTTTTGGAGTAATTCTGATGAATCTACTCTATACCTACTATGTACGACGTTGTATAATTATAATTCAAAAGAAAATTGAGTTATTTAAATGTTGCATGAATTCATGTTTTTATCTTGTTTTGTTCATGTAAATATTTTTTTTATTTGCGCATTATTATTGTTTAATTTCTTGTTTGAGTGCAAATGCATGAATTGAGCCAAAAATAATACTTTCTAATTAAAATTCAATTTATAAATTCTTTTATAAAATTTAAATGTTGTCTGTGCGTCGCGCTATTAAAATACAATTTATATCTAAATAAAGTAAGCGGCCTCATGCTAAAAGACGTTTGATATTATGTTGGACGTTGAAGTAATTTGAGGCAACAATTAGGTAGGCATAATACTTAAAAACGCTATTTTTGATCTAGGTGCTATTTAGAAGGCAATGTAACGTCGTATTTACCAGTGTCGCAGAATCTATCTCATCAAATCTATTTCATTATAATTATCCGATATTTTATAATAGCAATATTTTACAATATTGTTGTTAATGCGAATGGTGGGCATTTGCTTTACATGGCGTTAGTTTGAAATGTAGGCAGTAAGCTTGCAACTTCATATTAATACTTTTACTTTTGACAAGGTTTAATGTTTTTATTTTAGAAATTGTAATATCTCATGTAAGATAAATTGACTATCCATTGATTTTCGTAAGGCTAAGAAATAATAGTTTTTTTTTTGTCATGATATAATAACATGGTTTTCCCTCTACAACAGGATGTGCAAAAAAAGCAGCTTATACCAAAAAAAATGATATTGAAATAATGACATGTGTAAAGTTATCAAGGTCTAGTTACTAGGTCTGTGCATTAATATTGTTTGTAAAGCAGTTAAGAGATTACAAACATATACTAAACAGCAGCAGGTCAACATATGATGTGCACCTATATAATCCCGGCAATAGGTCACAATGTGTGCATATAAAAATGTTGAATAGCAGTGGGTGAAAATGATCGAGCTAAGTACATACCTGGGGGTAGAGGTAGACAGTGGGTGTGGGGTGTGGGGTGTGGGGTGGGGGCGGTATGTACAGCTCGGGGTGCGGTTGGCGCAGGTGGCGGGCGGCGCGCCGGGAGCGGGCGAGGCTGCCCTGACGCGGCGCCGCCACTCCACCTCCATCCTCACGCGGAATGCCCAGGTACACACATACCACCCCTCTCTATGTTCCGAACATTCTATACCCGAACACAGGGTGTTCAGTAACCATAAGACTTTTTTATTCATTTCCGTTTTGTCAATCGTGGCAAGAGCATCAACCGACGTGATTTTCTGCCTGAAATATGTTATAAATTCTTGATCGGCTATTTCTTCAGAACTTGTTATGTCATCATAATATGTCATACTTAAGAAATAAAATTACAAAAGAACGGAGGCGATTCACGGAACAAAATCCCATTTTCTGACAAAAAACGGTGAAATTTTAACGTGAAATTATTTACTAAAGCTTGTTTTAAACCTTATACTGTTTGACAACAAAAATACTTTTCCAAATAGAATGTGTATGTTATAGATTTCTTTGAAAATTTTTTTGATTATCGTTATCCAAGTTTTTGTAGTCATCTTTTCTAAATTCTCTTTTACGGTATGTTTTTATAAAAAATGTTAAAGATTAATTTAAAACAGGAAAATAAAAAAATATATCCTTTTAAATGTTATTCTCGTAGCCATTCAAAATATATGATTTAATGCAATATGTCTAGGTAATAAAAAATAAATTATTTTAGTAGTCTTATTATAATTTTAATATAAATATATTGCAAGTATATTTTTTGTATAGTACTAGTATGTGAGATATGAATGCTACTAATTATTAATAATAATTGAATAATCAGCAACTAAAAAACAATAAGTAAGAATCAAATATCAATTAATAAAAAATAAACTATAGAATTTTAATTTTAAAATTATTAGTAACTGTAGATTAACTAAAGTTTTTTTTTTCATTTGCATAAACTAATTTTATTTCTAAAGCATTTCATCCTTAAATAACTTAAACCTGTTTAAAGCACTGCTTTAACACTGCACGGTCTGCACAATGTTACGTTTTATGGCTTTTTATTTAATGATTGATTAATTTTGTATTGTTGATGTAAATAGTAGTTAAGTTCTTTACAGGTACTTTCATAAAGTATTGACTATTATTATTTCACATGCTTACACCTATTACACGTGGCGCCACCACAGCACATTGTTCATTTCGCACCACTTACATTGTTGTTTTCGTAAAAGTCAAAATTATTTTAGTTAACATAAAAGGAAAATAACAAAACACTGAACCTTACTGTGACAATTTAGAGCAGTATTATTTTAGTTATACAACGTGTCAACACAAAATAACCAACTACGTGCGAAATAATATCGAGGAGCAGTATATAAATAGTACTGATAAATAACGTCACGGTTTAAGTCTAGTTCATGTAAATTATTTCTATGTATTAATACCAATATTATTTTATGACCAATTGACTAGCTACTGGTTACGACTTTCTTCGTATAGACTAAGCAACTTATGATGTTTTTTGTTATAACTTAATTATATGCAGGATGAACTATATTTAAGTTCCATTATCGTTAATTGTATGAAAACACAATTCCTTGAACTCTGTTTTGCAAGCTGAGCGCACAAATATTTATACAGATAAAAAAAAATGTTTTAGAAACTTTAGAACAGCCTGTACATATGGTTGTAGATAAATAATATATGTTTATTATAAAGTTTATAAGGTGTTAGTTTGATTCTGACTATTTCAAAATCGATGCGAAAAAGAGCTTTAAAAACAGGCCTATTTATCTTGCAGGCATTAAGGTTGTCTTTTTTGTTTACAATTTACAATATTGAAATAATACTGAAATAAACACCACAGTAAACCTCTTATACCTTACTTGGTTGCAATCCCCTTTAAAAGTTTGCATTGCAAATTTTAGAAATTAAATAAACTTTAAGGTTTCTCATCTGTGTTGCCAGACTGATAGTAGCAAAATCTCTATTTCTGATTACTACATTTTGATAATAAATTAAATAAACTTTGCTATTTCTTGTGAGTTATGAACTAAGCTAACATTTATTTTACTGACTTACTAATTTTTGTAATGTCAATATTATAAAGAACGACAATATTAGCCCCCTCTATAAATATGTAGTTACAATCTTGTAACTCTGGTACAGATTGATATTGTATAACCGTTACTAAACTGTCCAAAACCAACGTCGCCTTGGCAACACATTCTAAGTGTTTTAAATGTCCATGAGTAATATACAAATGTAGATAAAAGCTTATGAGTATAGGGTATTCTTTGTATAAAATAATTGCAAAATTTTAATGAATATCCAATATCAAATATTGCAACTATTTTTTTGTAAAAAATAGTTGCAATATTTTAATGTGTGTGTTGTGTGGTGTGGCAGGGCGGTGTGTCGAGCTCTCCGTTCAGAGAGCGTGTTGGCAGCACTCGTCTCCCAGACCGCCCTCGGCTGAGGACCGAAGCTATGTCAGTACCATAGTACATTATACGGATTTTTATGAACGAATATATTGTTGCATTTTATGATCAACCTGTAGAAAGTAATAAAAAGCTGAACTAAGTATGGACAACTTATTAAACTATGTATATATTATGTCGTTGTTGAAATCAAATTTTTACTGAAAAAAAGTTCGGTCATTATACCTATTCATAGTAGACGATTTACGATGTAACAAGATACAATTACATGGTGACTGGCTTGGAGATGCTTGAGTGGTATTTTTTAATTATTATTTTCAATTGAAATACTCATTCCAATAAATTCGTGTGGCCGAAAAACTATGGGTAAGTTTTGTGCAGTCGAGTAATTTGTTTCTTAAAAATGCTCTTGTTGTTGTAAGAAAGCACTCCATTCTGGCCTTGTAGGAGCAACTTAAGTTGTGATTGGTTATGAAATTTAAATAATTCCAAACATACACTTATCTGTGCCTCCAATACGCTTAAAAAGGGAGATAAACATTTCTCTTTTTGTATAAGTGTATAAATGGTGTTATTTAGGTAGGTCCTATCTCTCCAATTTGTAAAAGTTTGGTTGAAACTACAAGTATTTTTCATTAATAAAGTTACAGTTGTCTATTCTTTGTAAATTTTATTTTTGTTGATATTTATTATTTTCGGCCATTAACAATATTACGGTCATAAAAATTCGCAGTTATAGTTTTATTATGAAAAAAGCGTTTCAGAGGGTTATGATGTTCGAATTTTCTTTACATTGTTAAATAATTTGTGATTTACTAGAAAAAAAAAGTATAATTTTAACTGATTTGATGCGCTTGAAAAGGTGAATGAAATCGAATGTACAAAAGATCTTAACTAAAATCGACATGTTTCGTTATTCCTTGCCAAAATATATTGATGTAATAAGTTTATAAGAATAAATAACTATGTTTTTCTAAAGTGTATATTCGTTTTCTTATCGCCTTTTAAAAAATACAATGTCATGTATCTATTTATTACTAACCCCATGGTTTTGGTGTTTGCATGTTGTGTGTCTAGAAAGTAGTAACAGCATTTTGTGTTCACCCTTCATCATATTTCATTTCATTAGAATGGCTTTTTGTAGATTGTTGTGCAAAATCTTAGGTTATCTGATTTAATAGATGTTTGTTTGTATACCAAGATTCTTTTTTACTATCACAAGTTTTGTTGTTTATTCTTAAACATAATTTTATTTTGAAGACCCGCTGTAAATATTATTTCGGGGATAATATTTTCAATATTTCAGGTATTTGTCTTAAAGTTTGCTAAATATTTATTTTCTGACGTCGCTTCTCGAATGCTTCTTTTCTTATCCTATGGAATGTTTCATTGCAGCAAGTTTCACCTACTAAGTCACTAAATACTAGCCACGGGACCAAGTAAGTAATAAATTCATCATGACAAGTCGTTTTCTGTATAAGTAGACTAGAGCTATTGTATTAATAAATAAATCTTGAGTAAAACATGGTTGATTCAATCTCGGTGAAAAAATTAGACGGTAGATACGCCGATGTTTCTTCGCAGTACTTTTGAAAGACACAAATTGTTTTTGGACCAATCATAAGCGCCGCTTGCGTGTGTGAATAATTTGCTTCTGCTATTGGTTGTTGCGTACGTGCCAGTTTCGGAGTATCATGCTCTACTACCTTACTTTTCCAATGTATAGCAATATAATGAACCAGATGGAATTTCTCTTTGTCGCTTTTGTATAATTTTCTTAATGTAAAGTAATATATCGTAAATTTCATTTTACATTTGATTTTAGTTGTTTCTATTTTGTTAATAAATACCCCTGATGCGACTTATAAATCCATATTCGCAAGTGAAATTTGTTCTTAAGATGCTTCAAATCCCCATAAATATATGAAAATTGTAAATGAACTGAACCTTTATTTTTAATACAATAGTTGACAGTCTTAAATACCCTGCCCAATGTAACATATTGTAAACATTATTTTCTTGGATCAAAATTTATTCTGCTTGAAGCGCTCATTTATAACTTGTTAACACTAGACGCATGTGAAGTGTGAACATCTAACCTTAACTAATGTTGACTGTGCATTTTCAGAGCTGCAGCTGCTAAAACAGGACTTGAAAGGACTCAATCACAAACTGGGGAGAGTGAGGATAGTTACGATGACGGGTAAGTTTTAGTAGATGGTTGACATACAAGCCGTTGACGTAGTCATTGGCAGAGCTGCTTGATGAAAAATTATCATCATATCATATACAATTAAAATAATTGTTATCGTACAGCGAAATTAACTAAGTCGGTCTTATTGAAAATATTTTTACACCTATTTCAAATTTTGGTATCTAACTATTTGATTTGGTTGTAGCTTTATATATAATTTATCATAAAATTGCAATATACATATATGAAAGCATTTACTCATTAAATTTTAAAATTTAAATATTTCCAAGGACAATAATTTGATTTAGTTATTTTCCCTATACGTATACGACAACTTATATATATATATATCTTATATATATATCGTTCTGCAATGTCTCATCTGGATTGGTACCATTGTCTTACAGTTTGACCATTACCGTAGCACCGCAGCATTGGCTGGTGCGCTTTGTAGTCATCATCTTCAGATCTTGCTCGTATTAAGATTTGTACGAATTTTAACCCGTTAAAAATAATGTGTCGTGGGTGAGACTGGTAGGCTGTGGACAAACTGGTGTTTGTATTTGTAAATCTTAGGTGATTGTGTACAATAAATAAAACATCTTTTATTTGTATAAAACAAAAATTCGCCTTTTTATAGGTATCAAAATCTAGTGTAACTGTGATTTTTTAGTTAACTTAATGTACTTTAAAACTACGGAAAGTATTTTAATCAAATTTCGTAATTATTTGTAATATGAAAGAAAGAATAGCTTCTATTCTGAAATTGTAACGGGTTTCTGGGAAACAAATAAAAAAAAACAGGTGCGTGTGCAATTCTCTCTCTCTCTCTCTCTCTCTCTCTATCTCTATCAATATTTATGTCTGTCTGTCTCTCTCTAGAAGAGTCATATCAAGAAACACGCAACAAACTAACAAACATTACATCTCTAAATAAAGTAAATCGACAAAAGAATGAGATGAATATATATAATCCTACACATTTTTTTTATTTGTGTCTCTTGTCGTTTTTCCGTTGCATCCGGTTTGAAATCACAACGATTTTAAAGAGGTTTCTCTTCAAAAAGTAGTAGTTACTTTATTGGGAATATAATAAGTATTAGAAATGCATAATGTTGTAAATGCAATAAATATTTTTATTTCAGTGTAATAGAACCGAAGTTGAAAGCCAACGCATCCCTGAGCGAGATAATAGAGCGCATGCGTCACCGCGAGCTGGGCGTGGGCTTCCTGCAGCAGACCGTCAGCCTCCCCTCGCACACCTTCGTCTCCATATACGCCATACACTGGCTGCAGGCCAACATGGAGAACGTCACTTACGAGAAGGCCACCAACATCATGGAGGTCATTATTGCTTCTTATAGCTAAGCCAAAAGGGATGGTTACAATGTACGATCAAATTGCCCGGGTGGGATTCAGGTTTCAGAAGTATCTCAAACCAAATAAAAAGGGCAATAAATATGAAGGAAGCCAGGCAGGTCTGCAAAGGTCGTAAGATTTGGCACTTGATATTCTCTGTTTTTAATTCATAAGAGCTTGTCGTGAAGATATAATATATGTATGTGTGTTTAGCAATTAATAATATTATGGTTATTTTTGGTTGCTATGCTGACAAAAATACTTATATATTTTTTTTTAAGAGGATGAATCGATCCGTCATTATTTTCCGAGTGACAGACTTAATTTTAAACCTACAAATCAATGCCATAGGTGCCTATATACAAAAAGAAAAAGTTTCGGAATTATTTAACTAAAGCATATAAAAAAATGAAAAAACAAAAATGTTTGACTTTTTGTGTATTGTGTAATTATGAAACACCAAACGAGCAGGTGGTTTTCCTGTTAGAAAGGGACAGCCGCCGTCTATAGACAGCGCAGATATACGCGGGTGGCAGTCGGTTACTGACCGCCACCTACATGTCAAATTCCACATCAATTTAGCGAAGAGAGTTATGTAAAAAGCTGGGAAACAAACAATTTTAAATTCTTAATAGAAATGACTCATTTATTACCTTTTTGTTTTTTCGTATGCACTGTAACTGTACATAGGGCCTTATTAAAATTTGACTCTTAGGCCTCAGGTTGGCAACCCAACGTAAGTTTGTGTCTCTAGACGGCGTGAATTTCTCACCACCAGGAAATCCGTCTTCTTGTTTGCCTGCCAATATGAAAAAATATTTTAAAACCCGCTGTTGACCACAAATTAGAATAAAAAACAACATTTTAAGACACAAAAAATTAATTGATCCAAGATCT
>DVZK01001135.1:0-10055 GCA_018236665.1 Calephelis perditalis
AAACATAGACATAAGTTATAAATTAAATCCAAGTTTTAAGTTGACATTTTAGTCAGTATAACATTTTTAATTAAGTTTGAAATGTCGACTGAAACCTTGGAGTACTTTAGTATACGTTTATTAATAAGTTATCTTATGTCCAAAGCGCAAATATCTAAAGCTCGAAATATCTAGGCAAAACTATAAGGCTGGGATAATACCTATTTGAATAATACCCTGTCGGTGCTATTAGTTACATAGGTAAATAAGTCGACCAATTTCTTGGGTTTCCTTCGACGTTGGCTAGATTTCGTGGAATAAGACAATTCTACAAATTAATTCTTTACTAGGAATGACGGAAACATGTTCGTAGAAACCAATTTTTGTTTTTAATATGCTTCCGTGCCATTATAATGGAATGTAATATAAGTTTCCTGATAATAAAAGATGTAACTCCATTTCTCTAAACAAGGATGCTTAAAAACAGCTCTTTTTTAACCTGCCACTGAAAGAAAGATACGAAAGAAAATTAAAAGATACGAATCTTTACCAGAATATCAAAACACATATAAAATAGCCATTTTACATAAAAAACTAAGAAAGACTTCCATTAAAGTCATCAACTATGAACATTATAAACTACTGGGTGTTACACTCTTAACAAAGACAAAATACCATTTACAAATATTGCTAGCTCATTCTAATGTACTGACTTCTCTTTCTGAGAGTCTTGTGATGTCAATTAACAAAGTTAAAACGAAAGAGAGGTCAATATATTAGAGTGAGTTAGCAATGTTTAGAAATGACAATAGGTCTTTGTTAGGAGTAATGATATTGCTTCTATTTTGTTTATGATATTGGAAGTCAAACAAGCAGACCGATTCCCTGATGGTAAGAAATTCACGCCGCCTAGAGACACCAAAGGTTGTAATGGTGCGTTGCCGACCTAAGGCTGTGATGTTAGGCTATGAGTTAAAGCAAATTTAGCGGCTACCATAACCTCCGAACCGGAACCCGTCAACAGAAAGCACTAACATTATTGCGGCAGGAATAGGTAAGGCGGTGGTATCAATCCAGACACGTCGCCACCTAGTCAGATATCATGGTGTTAGCGACGTTAATCCTATGCTGGCATTTTGCAAGGTCCTAGTAGAAAGTCAGGTGGTTTATTCTGCAAAGGAGCCCGGAGCAATACAGGAACTACTAATACATAATGCACACAGCTAATTCTTTATCAGATAACATGAATAGAACTTTAATACGTAGCAAGCATAAAAAGGCAAACTACCTTATAAAAAATGTCAAAGAAAGCTCTCTACTGAATAACAAATAAATAGATTACCACATATTGTAACTTTCCTCAGAAAGTGGTATGAAAATTTGGTTACAAACGAGATATTGTGGTTAGCCTAATTAAGCCGTCTCTGGGATGCTGTGCTATTTTGCATAACGTTATTAATTTTGCTCACAGGTTAATAATTATACGGTAGCAACCTACTTGCGAGATAAGGCTATATTATCTGCTTCCTTACTGTATTATTTTCATAATATCTTTTATGAATAAATGTCAGACAATCCTTTGTTTTATTTGCTTTTCTATATTAAAAAAAAAGAAATCTTATCATGATACTAAATTTGATTTTTTTTCATTGGCAAAGTCCCATTACAGATACGTGAGTTAAACGAAACCAAGTCATTAATTTTCAACTTCTGCAGAAAAAATAATAACTAGTAGAACAACAAAATTCAATTATTACTGAAAAGTTAAACCTTCTTCCTTGCACAAAAATGGTATGTATTACACTTCAGACAGAAAATGTTAAAAAATTGACACAAAAAATAGTTGAGTATCTCAATCTAAATGACATTAAAGAATCAAAGACAGTAAAAATCATTAAAAACAATTATTATAAAAGCGGCCAAGTGAATGCCGTACATTGTGCAATTTGAAATCTAATATATTGTCGTACGATGCGGTAATGGCCATACTTATGGCAACACTGCTACAGAGTGAAAGCATCCAAATCAAAAGCTATATCACTATTCACTATTCATGACATTAATTCCACTCTAGGTAGTACGTGAGTAAGCAAACACGGTAACACAGCGAGACTTCTACAATTATCACAGATTAAAATATCAAAAATATTTAACATTAAATAGCAAAAGCAAACGATTGCGCGATTCTAAGCTACACAGCGCTATCTCTTGACAGTGGGGAACAATAATTTTTATTTTTGTTGTTGTACATATTAAAAAAACCTACCAAATGAATCTCATTCAAACTGATTTCCGGTCCAAGTTTACATAGTTCTCTTATTTTATAATTTACAGAAGGGGGACATTTGTTCACTTTGGAAGTGTCTCTCACGCAAAATATTCAGTTAAAATAAATATTAATCCTGACATCACTTCTGAAGACCTGTTCATAGAAACCACACACTGGCTTTTGATGTAAAAAAGTTTTTGAGTTTTAGTTCTATGTATAAGGAACCCCCAAATTTTTTTTTCTATTTTTGTGTAAAAATCCTAATGCAATACACAGAATACATCTACTTACTAAGTTTCATTACAGTTTCGGAAAAAAGGGGCGTGAAATTTGGACGGATCTACAGACAGACAGAAATGATGAATCTATCAGGGATCCCCTAAAACAGTACAAAATTTTCGTATAACTTTTCTCTTACTTTTGATGTCAAGAAAAAACTCAAGTTCCATGTTATGTGGTATTTTTAATTATCTTTATATTGAAAATTATTTTTTCAATAAAGATGATGAAGCTCTGATATTCATAGACTGAAAGTTTATTTATGTAATAATTTTCTTTGAAGTCACTTCTTCAGGACTGCTTTCATTAGCTTTGCAATCCAAATTAATAATTTGATAAAAATAATATTTCTTAACAAAAGCAAAGTTAGAAAAGCTAATTTATTTTTAAATTTTAATTAAGATCTAAGACAAATTAAATTTGATCTCAGAAATGCTAAGTTATAAATAAATTGGAAAATTTCACATAAAAGGCTTATGCAAAATTATAATAAATTTATATTTAATATTTGATTTGGTAGAACAAAAAAACTAAAAGTTGTTAAGAAATGCTTTGAGATAAGATACTCGTTCATTATCATGAATAACTAGTCGTGCAAAACGTACTCTGGTTCCAACACCCAAAAGATAGGATTAACAAAATCAAATATAACTGTATAGTATTGAGACATACATAAGAAAGATATTGAAATAAATGAGTTCTAAGTTTGAATATCTGAATTAGCCGCTGCGGGATATGAGATAATAAAATAAGTAACATAAATAATATACGAAAATTGTAAATAAGGCATATTCATTTGTCATATACATTTATGCATACATATACAAAGATGCTCGTAAAAAGTATAACATCTTGCTTATAGTCGCATGATAAAATGCTAAATCGTGAATTATCGTCATGTAATAGTTTAAACGTATCTTTATAAATAAATTCTTTTGCACAAAAATATGTCATAAAAATTATAAAAGTAAAACTTACCTTATATTGCGCCATGTTACAGAATCAACAACATCTTTCCCTTGCTTTTTCCAAACAAGTCCATAAATATTATTTACTACCCTCTTAACAGGTTTAATTGTTGTCAATTCTGTTGTTCTCAGCATTGCACTTTTTGTTGTTGCACTAACACTAACTGTTGAAGTAATCGTCGTTGTTTCAACGCTCCAACTCTTATTTAACATTAAATCTATCCTATTGAATATGGTACTTAATTTAGTCGTTAATTCTGTTGTAGTTGTTACTGGCGTTGTTGTTACTGTTGTTTTACTAACTAATATTGGCGCTTTAGTAGATAAAGTTGAGACGTATTCCTCCGATATAACACAAGATAGTTTTATTGAACTTCCAGCTTTATAGAATCTGTCTTTCAGGTCGTGAGTTTTATCACCGTTTATAGTTAAAACAGGAGCTGTAAAAAGAAAGTGTGAATATAAAATAGGTATGAAAGTGGTTTTATAGAGCAGTTGTCTCCGGATTTATTTCAGAATATTGCTATATATTTTATTGCTTCTTTTGACAACCAACTGCTTTAAAACCGGCTGTTTTTTATTATAGTAAAAATATTTTCGGATAAATTTGTAGCAAAAGAGTTAAAAATGAGGTGGCCTCTCATCATTAACAAATTTGGCAATCACCAACTAATGTAAAACGATTTAAATTTTATAATTTTTTTAACTATCCTTTTCCCCAAACCAGAACATTTGTAAGTTATAATTATTATAGTTACATTTTTAAAAATAGCTAAAGCCGTGGTTAGATACAAATAGGTCATAACAGAATTTTATTTGACAGCAGCATTAGGTGAACAAACTGATAAAAATTGTTCCACATTTCATTTATGCAAAATACAACAGAATAAAAAATCACTTAATAATTTAATAATACAAAAGGTATACGAACGCATCGCTAACAAATTGCTACACACTTGAGCGAAACGTCTGTATTATTAAATTTTTAGATGATTTAGAAAAAAATAAACTAAACAACAAGCAGGTGACAAGGGCAACACATACCTATACTAAAGTGAGTTGGATCACGTAAACAAATAGGATTATAACGTTACTCGAAATTTTCATCAACTTAAAAGCATAAACAACGCCTATCTGATTAATCTTAGGGCGGATCATGCCCTATCATTTCGAGACACCTGGTACCTCAATTTTTTAACCAAAGTTGATTAAAGCTTCGATCATAACTTTTTCATTATTATTAAAAGATTAAAATATTGTCTCCAAAAATTGTTTTTTTTTTAAATTGGAGCGGATAAAGAACAATTTCCATACTGAGGAGAATATATTTTTTTGTTATGTATATTGGAAAAAGACTATTTAATATTTTTAAAATATTTTATATGATTTTATTACTTTAATAAATAAACTTTCTATAAGAGATTATTACAATCTAATTTATTTTGAACAGGCACGAGGATTGCGAATGGGAATTCTAAACTCATTATAGTGCTACGTAAATATTACTTAAATGTGTACCAATACATTGAAACGTTTCTGTCTATTTCTTTTACTATTTTCGGTTTTCAATTATCTGCATTTTTCCCTATATTTCTCTTCATGAAAACTTTTAATACCAAATACTTAATTCCAATTAATAAATTAACAAATCCGGCCCATCTGTTCAGGCGTGATACGAAGACCATGCAAAATGCAAACTTTTACGTAGTGTATACTATCCGATGATACCGTGAACTTCGTATCACTTCATAATAATAGCTGCTAATAGTTTTTATGAACAACATTTTTAAACTTTTTTCTCAATTTTTTCTACACAACATGATTCTTCTTCTGACAAAAACCAAAACAACAAAAAATAATTTATTTCACAAAATTGGCCCGTCTGTTCCGGTATGACGCGATCACCACGCGAAATATCCCCCATTTGTATAATACATAAAATTATAAGTGAAATGATAGCTGATAAGCTGAAGAACTTAAATATCTACAAACTAGGAAAATACTAAGCGTCAATTTATTAAAAGACCATTGTCCTTTAAACATAAGTTCCAAGACCCTTTTATAACAGTTATTAGAAACTAGCTGTCCCGTTCGTTTCACCCGTTCGGTATGGGAAATAATAAAGTATTATTATTTTTCCATTTTCCCTGCAACTTTCCAGGTTTTTCTTTTTTTAAGAACCTTCTCCGGATAATAACTTACACAATAATAAAATAATAAGCCAAATCGGTCCAGTCGTTCGGATGTTATGCACTTACCAACACATTTAGCGATTCATTTTTATATTAAAGATATTATTGCGGCATCTCGATTCATTATTTTGCGTCAAATTTAGACATTAAATAGTTCAAATTTTCTGTGGTTTATATTCCTTTCACTAACCTTTCTGTAAACGTAGTAATTAATTTTCTTGTAGAAATGTGTTCTTGCATTCATATATTCAAAATTCATGTCAATTATTAAAATATATTTTTATCATTTACAATTTACAATATATATCAACATATTTATTGTACACATAGCGTTAACACTAAACATTAACATGAAGATAATACAGTACAATGGGCGAGCTTATCTCCAGCGAGATATTGCTACCAACTGACCCGTGAAAAGGAAAGACAGATACAAAGACAATCGTAGACTTGGTGTAGTCTAGATGGTTATAAAATACCTACTTGAAAATAAATTTTATAGTACTCTTGTAGTTGTGGCGTTTTTATTGATTACCAGCGGCCCGGTAGTGCTAACTACGTATATGATCACATGACATAACACAACAAAGCAAATAAAGAAAAAAACACTGAAAAAGGTTTCAATATGACAGCACAATCCCCATCTGAAGTTTCAATTTGACTGAAAAATACCCATTAACAAAATGATACGCCATTTATTGAATTCATTTGATACAAAAAATGTGATAAATGAAGAACCGCTCAACCGATTTTATTCGAACTTCACATAAACCATCTACTAAGTAGTACGAACAAAGCCTAAACATTTGGTCGGATAGGTAAGCCCGTTCTTGAGTTATAAAATTACAACGAAAAGTGGCATTGTTTTTTATTCATACTAGCTGACCCAGCAAACTTCGTATCGCTTGACATTAAAGCTTCGACAGTAGCACAGTCTGCCGGACCCAATGAGAAACATTCTAAAATCTACAGCTACTTATTATTAAAACATTAATTAAAAAAACATTTTCCAGGAGGCCTTATGGTGAATTTAAACCATTCTCGAATTTCCTTGAACACACACAACATGTTTCAACATCGGTTCAGTCGTCTAGAAGGAGTTCAGTGACAAACATATGAATACAAGAATTATATATTTACGATAGATATCTATTAAATTTAAAATAAAATAACCGTCGCCTTTTTTGAGTCGGTTAAAAAGAAGTAACACTATTCTAAAAGCTTGTGATCATTTTTATATTAGTTCTTGAGGAAGCATAAATAATTCTGTGACCGTTCCCAAAATATCCCCGAATAATAAATCAAAGTTTGCTGTAGAGTCGCCGCTCCTTAATAAACTTTGTTTCTTTTTAAATAGATTAATGCTAAAAGAAGTTTTTAATAATTTTAGGAAGTTTTACATCTTTAATATTATTTGATATTTAACACTTCCAAATATTTACCAGCTCAAACAACTATTAGTTATTAGATAATAAACAAGCCTGCAGTGTCATAAAATACAAGAATTGTCAGTTTCCTGAGTTGACCAAAGTAAGTTAAATTTTAACTTTTTCGTCTGTCATAGTGTTTCGTTTTTTTACATTTATAAGAAACGAGGCCTACATTGTTTTATACAGCTTTAATGCATTAGTTGAGGTCTGGCATTTCTTTAAATTTAAGATCTTGGTCATATTGCAAAAGTTTTAAACTTCTGAGCTATATAGAACGGTGAATATCTGACTGTTCATGGATATCAAACATAAACAGCACATCTCGCGTGATATGCAAAATTAAATGGAAGGAGATGGATCAAATCTGCCCTGAGCCCAATAAGCATAAAACTTATACAGTAATTACATGGTAATTACTAAATCATTTTTTATGAAACGTCTAATATTTAACTAAAATTATTATAAAAATCCTAGATGACGTGGGAGAAAGTGTGCTTTGCCAGACTTTGCCTTAATTCCAAAAAAATAATATATGTCATCAACAACTTTTGGGTCTTTGACACCGTACAAATAGGAATATAATTCTTTATAAAACAATGTGCGACAATATGTTATAGCAAATTTAGTGGTGTAAGTAGCGATATCTCTTTGATCTCTTTGTCCCTTTTTAACAAATGTTGATAATAAGTATGTCGAAAGAGATAACGAAAATTTTCCTATGTTCATTTTCGCGTCAATTTAAAGTGACGTCATGACAGTATTCATGCTTGCCAATTACACCCTATCATGTTGTCTAAAATTTTATATTGTTATATTTTTATAATTGTCGATATTTTATTTTACGTTCCCAGAAAATAATATATTTAGAAATGATATGAATGGATTGGAAATTGAAAACCATAGGCATTGAAAATGTCAATCACCGTCCATCGTAATAAGAATTCGTTCAAGTGCTCATTTTAACGTAAAAAATGTGGTTTGAATGTAATCCGATCACATTTTTTGTAATAAAAGAAAGCTTGTAATAAATATAAAGGGTTAATTTAAATAAATAAAAAAAACATATTTGCAAAACACAATGTGAAAAAATATATTGGTGAAAAGTAAATAAATATTCTTTCTTTCGTTTCAATACATTTCCCTATTTATAAGCCAACCAAGCACTAAGTAAGTAAGTAAGTTGATAGTAGCAATTTCAATCGGTGCGTAAATAATAATTATTGTCTATTTACCTAAACTGAACTATCACTAATAGATCATGTATCTATATCGACACGCTCCTTTTTCTGAACTTGGCTGTTGTCAAAAGTACAGATTATGGCCACTTATTAGTCAGAACGGCTGCCATATTTTGTATAAATACCTACGTATTTCATGTCCATATATTTAGAGGCCAACGTTCGACAACGACTTTTGATTTCAAACATCTTTGCTTTAAATATTTATTTATAAGTTCTTGTCTAAATGACGAAAAAAATATGTTCATCTGTGTACACGACATGTTTATTACTAAAGAAAATTGTGGGTTGCTGTTGCCGAAGCTTTTTCACAAATTTTGAATAAAATTAGAGCATAATTATAATATGTTTTTCTAAGCGAACGTAACATCAAATCTACTGCATTTTTTGTGAATATAGTTCGAAAATAAAGTGTCCGTAACAAATTTAATTTCAAAGAAAAGTATTACATAATTATAGTATTCTAAGCATTATGTAGTAAGTATTTGTTGGTTGGTTGGTTGGATCACTCCAGTGGTCTAGCGGTTCAGGTTGACTGCATGAGGTCCCAGGTTCGATATCCGGGTCGGGCAACAAAAAGAAAATTTGTTTTTTCCAATTTACTAAAAAAAATGTTGCTCGGAATTGGATATGTGCCCGGTTGGCGATAGGTTTGCCACCTATCACATGTGGGACTTAGTGTCTTCAGCTAGTCGCGGGTACTTTGATTGTGCCTCTACCTAGGGATTTGGGCGTGAAGATACAACCAATGTTATAACAAAGTTTTTTAGATTGCGAATAACTGTTATATAATTGACTAATTGTTTTTTAACTGTAACATTTTTTTAAACAATTATTAAATTTGAATTTAGAGGATTGTAAATTTAATCTCTGATTCAAACTCAATACGCAAAACATGTACTAGGTACTTGTTTTTTTTTGTAAAATTCTTTGAGTGTAAATGAATCATATATTTATTTGTAGTGGGTACAAATAAATTATCTTCACGCCCGTATCAAGAAAGGGGAAGGCAGAAAACAAGGCATCCATGATTAAATGTGATCAGTAGCTAACCCATCGCCAAACGACCACTTATGTACACATACTTCCCATGATACGTCGTTCTATCAGAAAATTAAAAAAAAAAATATTATTAAATTGGAAAATCCTTTTTCAATCGGATACTATCCGAGGGTGGTGTCAAGAGTGACCGGCGTGTTTGTATGATAAGGGTAATGAACGTGAAAGAAGCCAGACAGGTCTGTCAGGATCGTGAGGTCTGGCACTCGATACTCTCTACCCCGTCAGGGACTTGGAGTGAAGATATGTGTATGTATGTTATTAAATTGTCCGACCAGGGATTCAAACCCTAGACCTCATGTGGTGAACGTCAACACACGACCACTAGACCACAGAGACCCCAAATCTATACATATCAAACTTAATGCCACTTTTCGTTGTAATTTTATAACTCAAGAACGGGCTCACCTATAAAAACCAAATGTTTAGGCTTTGTTCGGAATATTTAGTTGATAGTTTATGTGAAGTTTGCATAAAATCGGTAGAGCAGTTCTTCATTTATCTCATATTTTGTAACAAATTAATTCAATAAATGGCGGATCCTTTTGTTAATGGGTATTTTTCAATCACGCTCACGCAAAATGAAAAGTTTTTCAGGTGAGGATTGTGCTGTAAAAAAAAAAAAAAAAATAAGTTGTGTT